>JAAAKG020212184.1:3520-22470 GCA_010014905.2 Druon quercuslanigerum | reverse complement strand
GACTGCTGCGTTCCCAACACACGGGAAAGGATCTGCTCGCGCGTTTGGTACTATAGCTTACTTAAATGTGGTCTGGTCGTTGCACCAACTTCCGTGGTGACGCTGCGTTGCCACTAAGAAGACAGCTGCTTCCCCAAAATTTGTTCAGTGTAAGAGTTGAGCGAAACGCTTCAGAAGTTGGACTCCTTGGCCTGCCTCAAGAACACTCCTGATCCCTCTGGCTCGCTCTGCGAGCTCCCTAATACCATTTTGAAAAAAACGGGTGGGGATGAGGGGGCCCCAACCATCGCCCCCTCTCGTGAGATCCAATGCACGGGAGTGGGCGGCTGGCGCGTCGACACCGCGCCAGCCGCGCACTCGCGAGTAGCGATCTCCCCGCAGAATGATAGGACTGGAAGAAGTTGTTGTGCGTTACCCGTTTGGGCATTGCTACACAATCTGAGGGAAATTTTACATTACTTGAATTAAGAGTGACGTTTATTATATGTGGGAAAAAGCCCGTATACGGGAAAAAACCACGAAATCTGAAATACCATTTTGGACACAGCATCCTCTTTTTATATCTTCGCGAAGTCGCTGAGGCTTCGGATTTAATGGGTGGGAGCCTCTGCGACTGCGCGCTTTCTTACGTCATTCGTGTTCTTGTGCGTCCGGTTGCTATATTAAAAGGGGCCGGTTTGAGGAGCTTACAAAATTTCTATAAAATTAATTTTTTTCGTCAGAAATTAAAATTTTTTAATAGAAAATTCGTTCTTTTGCAATGAGAAATTAAAATTCTTTGGTCAAAAAGTCATAATTCTAAATAAAAAATAAACTTTTTGGTCAAATTAATCTTTTTCATTAGAAATTAAACTTTTTTTAATAGAAAGTTCCTCTTTATAGATTGAAAATTCCTCTCTTTTGGACAAAATTTCTATTTCTTATTTTAAAATGAATTTATTGTTAAAACTTATGTTTTTCGTCAGAAATGTAATTGTTATAAATAGAAAATTCGTTATTTTGTTCTGAAAATTTATATTTCTGCAATAATTACTTGTTTTTAGGATGATTTTCTTAAAAAGTTATAGCCACGATATCTCGAGTACATTGCTGTTTGAAAACATTTTTTTGAAAATCGAAAACAGATCTATCTTGAAAAGTTGCAAATGAAGACCCTGAATCTGTATAATTATTTTGGAGGCGCTTTGTCGTTCTAAGATTGTAAACAACATTTTTTTTAATTTCGTTCAAACAATCGAAAGACAATATGGCCTTATTATTTAAAAAGCCTACAAATTAATTCTAATAAGAAAATTATAGGTAAAACCTAACTTTTATAAACGATAAAAGAATTTATATTTATAATATATATTTTTAGATCAAAATCAATTTTTTATAGAAAAGGCTACCATTTAATTTTTGGTTCAGAATTCATCTTGTTTGGTTGAAGATTTATTTATTTTCTTGCAAATGCAACTATAAAATTGAAAAGTAATTTTTTTATCAAAAATGAAAATACTTTGCCGAAAATTTGTTTTTAACTTGAAAATTGTTCTTTGTAAATTCTTGAAAATGTAAATATTTTATTGCAGCTGAAAAGTTATCTTTTTAAGTTAAAAAATCATGCGGTTGACAGAAAATCCTGATAATGTTCTTCAAAATGAATCTTTTTCGATGAAAAATAAACTATTTTGTTGAAAATGTATTTGCTATGTTGAAATTTTGCCTTTTTTGGTCAAACAATTAACTTTATGGTAAAAAATAAATAGATTTGGTTGAAAAATATAATATTTTGTTGAAAATTCCTTCTTTTTGTTAATTAAATCTAAAACTGATCTATTTCATTTTATGTGAGAAGGTATCTTTTTCAATCGAAAAATGTATTATACTGAAAATTCGTCTTTGTAGAAATTTAATCTTCTTAGTTGAAGATTTATACTTTTGGGTTAAAAATGCAATTGTTCGGTTGACATATCAACTGTTACATGATTGGTTGAGAATTCATCATTGTTAATTAAAATATCGATTGGCTGACCTAAATTTGAAACACCCTGTAAAACAATTAATTTTTTCATTAAGGATTCACAGTTATTATTGAAAATTGAATAATTTTTCTTAAATAAAACTTTTATTCTTTTTTTATAAAACTTTTTTGGTTGAAAATTAAACAACTTTGTTAAAAATTATTTTTTTAAAATTAAAAATGATTTTCTTTTCTCTTGAAATATAAGTTGAAGATTTGTCTTTTTTGATAGAATATAATAATTATTAATATTTAAGTTCATGCACAACATCGTAATTTGTTTTTCAGACTCAAGATTAAAAAAATTTATTTTATATTATTTTATTCGTTTGTTAATATCGCTTTGATTATAATCAAAATATCTTTAAAATGTTTTCATTTTTAGTAAATAATTTCGAGTTTGCTGTGAATTTATTAATTAAATTAAATTGATAAATAATCTAATTATTTTTTTAAGTAACAATTTATGTAGTACATGTTATATCACGTTGTTTGTAGTCTTTCATGTTCATATTGCGAGATCGTGAGGGAGATTTCAAAACGAGACTCGTTTATGTGTACAAACCTAATCTTCATTTGTTCAAGGGCGTTCTGAAAGATCTTACCCATAAAGAAAGATCAATTTTCCAACAAAAAATTAACGGGTAAATTTTCTGCTATTTTTCAACCAAGAAGAATAATTTGACACCAAGAAGAGTAACTTTCTATTTGGATGGTAAAAAAACATATGCAACAAAATAAAACAAATTTTCAAAAGAACGTTTAAATTTGTAACCAGACAGAAATAATTTCTTACCAAAAAAGGATGACTTCTAACCATAATAAACTTTAAAAAAATAATTACATTAGTAAACAAATAATATCATTCTAAACTAAAATAATTATTCTTTTATCCAAAATAGTTGAATTTTTTAATTGGAATTTATTATTTAGTTCGGCATTTAGTGAATGCACAAAAAAAGCAGAAGAGAAGGTACATGGGAATTAAAAAGTTCCTGTGAAATAGTTAAATGCAAAAATTTTGGTTTTAAAAAAATTTTTGTTTTATCAAAAAAAGCCAGTAGGATAAATTGTTCATCTTTTTGAATACTATAAATGTCCGTACAGAAAATTTTTAAATCTTGGAAAAAGATGGTATCAGAAATATTCAAAATAGACTCAATTTCTCAAATATTGCCCAAAATGACTGGCTAACGAACTTGATCTTCATTTTAAGATACTAAAAGAGTGTACCAAAGAGAAATCCAATCTGTCAATTCTTTCAAAAGTTATCATGCTAACAAACTAAAAAAACGTCCACGAACAGACAGACTGACATATTCGTAAAATCCTATTTTTCGAGTTCATGGGGTCTCAAAACCTGGAAATTTCACAAAAACTGGGAGAGAGCAAATCTTACACAAATCTAATACCTTCTCTGATGAGAATGTAAAAATCTCGTAGCGTGAGCGGATTCCATTATTGATTATTGATAGAATTTAATGCTATATTAATATTTTCACTGATTTCTTCAATTAGGATTGTTGTTGAAATTAATTTTATATTAATGAAATTATCTTTAGGATTGGAATTCAGTTTTTCAGTTGTTTGAGATTCTAACCCAAACTTATCCTTTACTTGACAGTCCATATCCAATACTATTTCGAGAATTTTCGTTTGGTTATTTAAAACGGGAGTCATCTTCTCATTGTCAGTATGTAATTTATCAAATTGTAAATTTATTTGTTTAAATCTGATTCCATCAGAGTTGCAAAAAGTGTATTAGACATATCACCTACAAAATTAGCTAATCCTCTTTTATGTCTTTATTTTCCTATTAACTTATGTAAAATTGTATTTTTGTTTATTAATCTGGCACGTCTATCTTTTATTAATCCTATTCCAGGGAAATAACTTAATAGATATTGTAATATTTCCAAAAGCAATTCTTTCTTTAAAGCCTGTTATCAATAATTCGAAGTAACGTATCCAATGTTCTTCATTATAATCAGGCATGTCTGAGTTTTGAACAATCTTAAACAATTTACTTTCTGCGTTTGGTTTAATTTTGACTCTATTGCTTGTTATTGAGTGTTCTTTCCATTCTAAAATACCACCGTATAGTTGTTTGTTTTCTTTTTCTTCTTCATCTTCTTTCTCTTCTTCTTCTTTTTCTCCTTCTTCTTCTTCTTCTTCTTCTTCTGATGATGATGATGATAAAAGTTCTTGCTCGGGTAAAGGTTCTTCTGGAGGTTCTTCAGTTTCTCTGTGAACTATTTTAAGTTAACCCCATAATATTTTTGGTTCGATAATCATTGTTTAATTACGAACAGTTTCAGATCTTTCACTATCAGTGTCGGATTCACTGCTATCTAATAGCACTATGGTATCTGAATCAATGACTGTTTCTTGAGTTTGGAGTGGGAATAATCTTGACAGTAATCTCGAAATAGGGTCAATCTTTCAACTGCGCAAACAATGACTAAAAGCTCTTTTTCATTAGTGATCAAATTTTCTTCTGCTCTGTTAAGTGTTCTAGGCATGAAAAGGAATGGGTGTTCTTTTTGTGACAAAGCAGCCTGTAAACCAAGCTTATATGCATCCGTTCTTAAGGCAAATTCTGCATTAAAATTTTGAAATCGTAATACTGATGCATCGCATAAAAGTTCTTTTAGTTTGTCAAATATTTCTTGAAATCTGGGAGTCCAATCAAATATTACTTCTTTTCGTATTAGGTTGGTCAAAGGTTTTGCTATTGTAGAAAAGTTTTTCATAATTTTTCTATAGCATCCAGCTAATCCTAGCAATGATTCAATTTCTTTAACTTTAGTCAAAGCTTGTCCGAAGTGGTCAAGAATATCATCAATAACTGGGAGCGGGTATGCGTCCTGATTCGTGTCTTTATTGATTCGACGATAATCTACTACCATCCTAAGTTTGTTTCCCTGTATAGGAAATACCCATAATGGTGAATTAAAAGGTGATTGTGAGTGTCGTGTTCTTCCTTTATCTAATAACTTTTGTCTTTCTTCTAGAGTAAAATCTCTATGTAAAATTTCATTACATTTAACTATTCTCTTTTTGATTTCCTCTCTAACTAGCTTTTCAATACGGTTTAATTTTAAGTTTTTAAATAGTTCGATTATTCTTTCTGATTCTCTTTTACTTTCTGTTTTATGATCGTAAATTTCATTATGTAATTAGATAGCAATTAGTTTCTCATGGTAATTAGCGCTTGGCATTTTTATGGAATTCTGTTATAATTAAAGAATGGTAAAATTATTTTTTCATTTTTTATTTGATAAATATCATCTGACATTCCTTCTTGATTTTCTATCCAAATGTTTCCGTCTTCCTCTGCTGCTTCTACTCTGCATATTTTAGAAGCGTTTTCAGCGATGCAGTTACCGTTCTTATATAGGGGTAATTTTATGTCATCTAAAATTAGGTACTTCGATGTGCGAGCGTACCTATGATATTTTTTAAAGAACGGTAGACCAATAATTATAACTTCTGGTAGAGGAAAATCGTCATCCACTATGCGAAAAAAATGTTTTTTCCTTGGATATGGTATACAAGCTGCTGCTGATGACTGGTGTTGGCCATCGCCCATTGAAAATTTCTAAGGGAAGTTTTTTTCTTCAAATTTATCTGGTAATTCGCTCCTCTATATAATGTTAATCGATGCTCCTGAGTCAACTAGTAAGTTGTATTCTCTGTCATTTTCTCATCTTCCTCTAATGGATAATAAATATCCGCATACAGCTAGTACTAATACTAATACTTAGCAGCCTCAAAACATGCGAACGGTGAGAGGCACAAATATTTTGAAGAATGGGTCCTTTTCTGTTTAGTGCTTTATGTCTGATCAGCAGTAGCATATCGGCTATTAAGAAAAAAAATTTTTTTGCGTTTCTCTTCTACCAGTACTATTTCGATGTAAGTGGTTATTTAACCTTTAAATTCAAAATTATTAACTTTTTAAATTTCTATTCAGTTAATCTTAACTGAACATTAATTTTTTATTTGGAATAGTTACTTATCTTTTAGTGAGAACACCCTGTGGATTTGATAAGCATTTTTTTAAACTTTCGGAGAGCATTTGGTAAAACTACCGTGAATACTATGTCATGGTGTCTTGTTTTTAAATAAAGTTACTAAATGCAGAAACGCGATTAGGTCGAAAGACATCGAATTTTTGGGCCCGACTTACATTGGGGGTTATGAACAAACCGCTATAAGCGAAAAAGATGTTCGCGGCTTATTCCTCATAGTCCGCTCTTCAATGAATTCTTGACCGCAAGCAATTTCAGTACGCTTTTTAAAAGGTGCAGCTACAGGTAACACCTTAGCTGATTTAGATAAAGTACATCAAGTGTGTACATCAAAAATTGCATCAACAGATAAAAAAGTTTAGTTCACTGCACTGTTGAAATTAGAAGTGAATTAGACAATGTCCAGAGTTGGTTTTCTCATCCGACCCTTAAGGGACTTCAGAGTTTCATTTTTACTTATACAATGCAGCTTATAGAGAATATTAGAAATCTTCTATTTAATTTTAGGAAATTGAAGGTACACATATGAATTATGAGCTTGATTCCATTGAAAACATTTTAAAATGGAATACATTCATGACAGGTTGTTACCAACGAGATATGCATGATCTTTATGGTTGCAGAACATCTGCGAATCCGAAAGGTTTAAAATAGCGAGATCTCGAAAACCGCTGACGAATTTTACCAAAATTGCTTCAGTTCAAGAACCCAGATTTGGAAACAATTTAACTAAATAAAATACTTAATCCAAAATATTTTGCAGATCAATTATTTGTAACCACCCTCAAGTCTTCAGGTGTCGATGATCCTTCTGTAGGACAGAAATACATATTGTAATATTCAGCTAAACATTATTTGTCTTTTCCTCAATTTACCTCAAAGAAACGAAGATCTGCAATGAGATCAGTTATTGGTACTGGTCCTTATACAACTCAAAAAGCCATAGATGACCTGTCAAACAATTGGGCAGGGTCGACTGTAGATTTAAAAAAAAACTCCACTGCAGGAAAGATAGCTCATGCAACTAAGTTTAGAAGACAACGCCAAAGAAGTTCTACAATATTTTGACGCGAAGCTTACGAAAACAATGAAAAACGTTACATGATCACTAAAAGAAAGTTAAGACTCAAAGGATTGATAAATTAGACGAGGCAATGCAAAACCGTGTATTGCTCACAATACACGCGTTTGGTATGGCACCCTACAACCACATTTCAGCATTTCCCAAAACTCATCTCCACGCTTCTGTACTTCTTAAAATCAACCTCACTCAGCCCAGATATGATTAAAATAGATCTTAGCTCAAGTTTTGTCAAGAAGCAGGAGCAGTGAATTGAGTTCCACCTTCTTTCCGATATTTGCTTAATCCATAAAGTCCCGAAACGAAGAAATTTCTTTCTCACGTTTCAGCTTGATAATTTTATGAAAAAGGCAAAGAGTTTATTGTGAAATACTTTTTGCTAGTATTTCCGGGTATGCTCTAAACGATGCAATGGTTTGAAAAACGGGAAATATAGATTTTTAATTATTACTTAACAAATTCAAGAAAAAGGCCTTTTCTTTAACAAATTTTTATCCATAAAAAAATAGTGGGGGAAGGAACTTTTTGGGGTCGCAAATACGCACAAAAGAACACAACTTGTCTAAAGTTTTCTTATCCGTTGATTATTTATATCTAGGTTTTTTGAACAAAATCTCGGCCAAAAACGGAAACCAAAAATTGGAGATTTCGTTTAATCGATATTTTTTGTTGTTTTTTCGAATAAATCATAAAAATATTTAATTACTTTAGTAACATGGTATGCGAATAGTTTATTTTTAAACAAAATAAAAATATTTCGTTTTAAATAGGTAAAATCGTGATACACTAGAACCGCGTTTATATCCGCTGTCCGAGAACTTAAACATTCAGTTATATCATGCCGGAAGGGAATCCACCAATCTTCTTTAGATGATAAAGGTGAAAAAAATTTATTTTTACCTCACCCGAACCATTTTGCGGATGACGATACTGATGACTCTGAATCAGAGTTTTTATAAGAATTAACTCCAGATAGAACTTATTCTTAAGCTTCTAAAAAATATATATAGAACCAGTCTTTTCTGGAAGAGAAATATGTTTTTTAATGCATAGGAGCAGAACAATTTTATCTCCAAAATGTTGAAAATTTGTGTTAAATGTCTGATTAGGAAAAAAGACACTTCAAAATATGAACGGTGTTGCGTTACATGAGACTTTTTTGTGATGATAAAAAAAATTATATAATCGAATCATCAAAACAAAATCATTATGCTATAACTTTGGAAGATTTGAATGTTTTTATAGGAAATCTCATTATTGGGTCACGGACCCTTACTTATCCTTTGAAACAATCAAAAAGGCTATGGCACGAAATAAATTTCAAAAAAGAACATCCAATCTCAAATATTCTAAGCCAGAAGATGAGAATGTCAATGACAGAGCTTGGCGTGTAAACTGTAAAATGCGACACTAAAAAAAATTCTCTCCCCCTCTATTTTATTATTGAAAAAAAAAATTTGTTTGGAAAAAAGCATTTTTTGAATTTGGTAATTAACAATTGAAAATGAATATTTTCCATTTTTGAAACCATTTCATCGTTTAAAGCATACCCGAAAATAGTAGAAAAAAGTATTTCATAATAAATTCTTTGCCTTCTTCATAAAATTATTCAAGTTCAAACGAAAGAAAGAAATTTTTTCGTTTTGGGACTATTTAAATTTTATTCAAACTTCGTTTCAAGAAATACATGTCAAAATCGCTAGGGTTCCTTGCAATCACGGCTCAGTTAAGTGAAATTTTTCCCGCTCGGAAATCCTGTTCTCAGAGCATCGAATGCTTCAATATTCTGGTGTAATATATATCGGTGCTTAAATTAAATTCTTGCTAGAATTCCAAGAAAAATTCCTGCCGTACTCTTTCTATTTTACTTAGATTTTTTTCTGCATGCATAATTTAATTGTTTTGAACAAAATTGATGGTTGGATAAACGTTTATTTTTTGGCCTGCTGGCCTTAACCATAACACAAAATTTTCTTACAAGAACCTCTTAAAAACTAACTTTAATCCACACCTTATCTCTAAGACCACTCGCTCTTATAGCCTTGCCTTCCTCGATTCGTATTGCCTCGCACGCATTTGCCTACTTTCTTTCTTTGCCTCGCATTGCCAATCTCTACCTCCGCGACTAATACCTAATACTTACCTACTATTTAAAATATTTACAATTTTCTTACACCTACTTTCTCTCCGATTTACAATCTTTTCGTCTTCATTCCTTTTCCTCCTTCCTTCTCCTCTTCTTCATCTTACCCAATACCCTCTTTGCCCATGTTACTGCCCTTCTGTCGTCCCTTTCATGCAGCAATACCACCATGCTTATTCCACTCCCTTCCACCTCCTCACACTCAATTTACAAAACTTTCGATGTAGAAAATGCCTAATCTTTATTTACCTATTTTCCATAATTATATTTACCTATTTTATTCTAAACGAATAATTATACGTTAAAAAGGGCCGCAATTATAATTCAACTTCGGAAATTATATTATTTATTTTTGTCATTGCTATCTGTTTCGAACATATATTACTAAAAATTTACATTTTACTTTTTTTAAATAAACCACTGACGAAGACCCATACAAAGAAACACCAACTTAATTAATTAGTCATTCGACCCAAGTACTTATAAGTTTTTTAAAAGCCATATTGAGACCGTGCATTCCACGGTCGTAATATTCCATCCACGTATATTCCATAGGGTACATTTATACGTTTAACGATATTTCCATGTGTAGGTACGACTGTTTGGCCAGCTGATGGTGTGAGAAAAAATATTGTGATTAATTAATTTAATGATTTCGAAAAAACATCAACGAACTATAAAATTTGAAGTCTATTAGTCATTGTATGAGAAATTAAATTTCAATTTCTTATAATTCTCCACATCTTGTCACTATTTGGAAAATTATATATAAGACTGAAAATTTAAGTAAAGACTGTAGTTTTTTAGTTCGTTGTATCCGATAGATGGCCAGCCAGGGTAACAACGTTTTAAGCTGCGCATTGACCTACAAGTGCGGCTAAAAACATCGGATGATTCTTATTTTTTTATTTAATTTCCATTGTGGAATATTATTTGATGGGTCGTTGAAAAAAATATGTAATGCCTTTGATGGGCATCAATTCATTTAATAAATTTTATCTGGTCGACATATATAAGATCAAGAAATAAAGAACTCTCTATTATCTGTTGTTTTCATATTACCGTTTTGATGAACTCCATGAAAAGCTCCGTCTTCGTAAAATCCAATAATCTGTGTATTAGCAATATCACGAGGATCACCTAGGTGCAATGTATCATTATTCTGTAGACCAAGTACCTCTGGTTCTGTATGCAAAATATAGCCATTACCTAACTGATTAATCAATACACTCGATTTCCAAATATAGGAGATACTTGGGACTCGAAAAATCCAAAGATACAAGCGTGAACGGGGCTCCCGCTCCTATGACGTTTATATTTCGGAGGTAATGCGTGAAAACACACACAGGTCTACTAAGCGCACGCGCACCGCCAATTCCAGGCAGCGCGCGCCTGACTTTCAATAAGGGTGGCGGTAGAGGGGAAAAGATTCCGCCCGCTACTTTAGAGTCAGGATGCTCTCATCTGTGGAGCGCTGATAGTTTTGGAGCTCGTCTCTTTGGAGATCAAGTGTACTTTGATTCGAAACAATTTTATAAAAAAAACTCCAGGTCAGATTCAGATAAAGTTTTTTGGGGGGAGGACTTTAGAAGTTGATAATCACCTTCAAGACTTCTTCGCAGTGCAAAGAATGCACGCCACTGATTCCTTAGTTGAGGAGAAATTCCAAGAGTTGATCCATTTTCCAGTCTTAAATAATAATCTCTGTGAGTACCCCTGCGCAATGTTATTATACCAACTCCTTCGCTATTACGGACTGGCAGTGCCGGAGGAATTGCGACGCGACGCCCTGGATGTGGTCTTGATTCTATAAGAACAAACATATGTAATGTCAGAAACTGTGAAGCATTTTTGCTCTAGGTGGGGCAGGAGAATAGACTTACAATATTAAATGTCACAATTATATTATAATAATATTACACTAAATATAAATTGTACATATATAATAATATATATATATATATATAATAAATAATAAATAGTAATAAATACAGCTATAAAATGCATGTTGCCAAGAATTTCACAAAGATTTAAATAATACCACAAATATCACCAAATATTAAAAAATACTTCTGAAGTCTTCAGAAAGATTTTACAAAGATATCACAAAGATTTAAATAGTTTTTACAAATATTATCAAATATGTCAAAAATATTAAAAATAATGCAAAAAGATTTTGGATGATTCTACAAAGATTTCAGAAATATTTCAATGAGTTCCCCAATATATTAGTTTCAAATACTTCGCAAAGATTTTGCTTGAATTAAAAGATTTTACAAACATCAACGATTTTCCAAAGATTTAAATAATTTTAAAAATGTTACCAAATTTATTTATTTATTAATTTGAAAAATACATAAGCCCAACAGTCGGTGTGAGCAATTACAGGGCTACCAAATTTTCCTAATCTAAATAATCGGCACGTGAACATATATACGTCTAGCCGCAGTGCTTTAATCTAAAACTTATCGATAATTAGAATAATTTTAATAATTGGTGTGCAAGATATAATCAGGCGTTGCATCTATAAACCCCGAAAGAAAAGAGAAAAACAAATGAAGGTTTTGATTGATATCTAATTTCAACATTCCATTGATGTGCTTGTACATTCTGAATAGTGGGGAGCAATGGACAATCATACAGACCTGTAGAAATTTAAAATAAAAATAATATATCCGAGAATGTTCGCCTATCTTTCAATGACCATTCCTCAAAACGATTTCGAAGAGACACATAATCAATCATACATAATTTCAATTAGTTTTGAGTATTTTTCAGTACTAGGTTCCCAAAGGAGAGATGCGAATTAAAGTTTAGCTCCAACAGTCAGTATAAATAGTAACATTGCTGGTGCTGTTGTTTCCAATTTTCGGATGAACACAGAAAAAAACCTAATGTTTCATTAGCAGCATCAACAATATTGTCAACATGCGAGTTGAATGTTAAACGACTATCAAAGATGTATCAAAGAGACTAACAAGGTCTTTAATCGTATCAACTCTCACTAAATTTACTCCATTAATTGAGTACCGATAAATCGACGTAGCATTCTTTCTCATGAATGATACCCCCTGCATTCGTCTGAGCTAATAGAAAGCAAGTAATCATTACACCATGTGCTAAGTTGGTTCAGGTTAGGGAATTTATACAGAAATTGACGCTGGATACAGGAAAATATAATTTAATATCATCAGCATCGATCAAATAGTAGCAAAGTAATCCCAAGAAGATATCATTCACAAATATAATGAACAATAATGCGCCAAGAATTGAACCTTGAGGAACTCCTGATGTAGGCCGAAATTTACGGGAAGAGTGTTTACCTCAGTGAATATGTCGAGTTTCGTTTCAAGTAAATCGCATTTGCGGCATTCGTAGCTTTTCTTATTTCATCAAAAGAAAAAAACAGTTGAAGCTCATCGATTGCTGGTAGAAACTTATGGTGAACATGCTCCAGTGAGAAGAGTATGTGAGACATGGTTTCGCCAATTTAAAAGTGGAAATTTCGATTTAACAGACAATAAACATCCTGTTGCAGAGAAAAAGTTTGAAGACGAGGAATTGCAGACGTTATTGGATGAAGACCCAACCCACTTGCAACAACTATTGGCAAAAACACTAAATGTGACACGAGGAACAATTTGCCAAAGTTTAAAAGCCATGAAAAAAATCCAAAAGTATGGAAAGTGGGTACCAGACAAACTAAACGATAGACAAATGGAAAATTAAAAAAACATTTGTGAAATGCTACTTGAACGGTTCGAAAGGAAACTTTTTCTGCTTCGAATTGTCACGGGAAAAATGGGAAAAATGTGTAGAATCTAATGGTCAATACTCTGAATAGACAATTTTTGAGATTCTCTTGAGGATTAAGTGTTTTCTTTATTGAAAAAACCGGCAAACTTCAACGAACACCCCTGGTATCTAGAAGGACATGTACGTGCTGCGTAAATAACAAAAGATTGGTAGCAACTGAACTAAGCCGTAAAAATCCACGTTGACAGTTATATTAGTTAATTTGTATAGCATTGAAGATTATTCTATAAATGCACGTTTCGAAGATTTTAGAGAAGTTATTGATAATTTATATAGTCCTGTAGTGTTTTACATTAGAAGCATCTCCGGATATTAAGGCAAACTTAAAGATTATTGTAAGCGGGGTGACAACAATAATAGAAAATGTTTTAATCAGTTAAGAAGTAACAGAGTCTAATCCTGATGTGTGTCTACCTGGAAGTTTTTTTTATCGCCATCAATACATCATTTTGAGAGATCAGCGAAAAATTATCCATTAATTGAACGTACAAATTTATATTTAATCTTTAAATTTGGCTCATTAGCTATATTAATTGGTTATTTAAAAACACTCTCAAAATATTCAGCGAAGATATTAACAATTTGTTCAGGAGACGTATATATTGCAACGTTATAATTTAGAATTCCAGGAATTCAAGAATGCTTTTTGAGTTTATTCACAAAAACCCAAAAAGATGAAGGTGATGCTATTATAATCTGTTTAGCCTTAATTATGTGGTTGATGTACGTACCCAAGTCATAGGTCAATTGTAACGTTTAAGGTCAGTTAGAGGTTATTTGAAATTACCAAAGTTTTCAAAGAGGTGAGTGTAATTCCCGAAGTAAATTTCAACGAGAAATTCATTGGTGAGCTCTGTTTTGATCTTGGTTACAGCGTTTTGAATATTTATAATCATAAGGAAATTCTTCAATAAAAGTTCCAGGTGTTCTGCTGAGAAATCTGTTCCTCTCCAGAGAGTTTTACAGTCCTGTGCCGTTTTTCGATACCTAAGTCAATACCTAAGGCGACACCATAAGTCCTATACCGTTTCTCCATACGAATATTACGAATCGAAACTAAATTTACGAATTACGAGTACATACTTACTATATTTCGCTAAAAGATTATTATGGCGTAAACTAAACTTTCGGAACGAGAGAGGGTATCTGTATTATTCATGCCTAAACCATTTTTGAGTCCGGGAGAATTTTTTTCCCATAAATTTTTTAATTTTTAAAAATTTTTCTCGTAAACTATGAAAGATGTCCCAAAAGAACAAGAAATATTTTTCATAGAAATTTCTTAGACGTGCAAACTTTTATCTCGACATTTTTTTGTATCTATCATTGTTTTCAAGAACAAGTAGAAAATTCGATTGCAAGAAAAAGAATTCTCTTAGCCACAAAAGTTATTTAGAAAGCATTAAACTTAAAAGATCAGGTTGGTCAGGTCCAAACGTGGACCTGACAACGTTTGCCAGTATGAAAAATAGTTTCTTATTCAAAACTGAGGATGGCGAATTGTCTCTAGACAGAAAGAATGATTATTATTATCAAATTCAGTTGAAAATTTATATAATTCAAACTAATTTTTGTGATTTTGTGATATGGTCAAAAAGAAATCTATTTGTTGAAAGAATTTGCTTTTATGACTCTTTTGTTAAAGAAAATCTTGAAAAAGCTTTACGAAGTTGAAGAAGAACTGTGGTGTGTTTGTAGAGAAATTGATGATGGCCGAAAGATGCTTCGATTTGCGAATGAAGACTGCTCTATTAAGTGGTTCCACATGGAATGCATGAGTTTAAGGGAGGTTTCTGCAATTAAATAAATAAATACATTTGTTAATTTATAAGAAAAACTCTTTATTTGGCCACATTGCTTATCACAGTATCAACTACTAATTATCACAGTGCAATATCCATTGCATCCCATGTATGTTTAATATTAAACCTAATTTTTACAAAGGAATAGAAATCTAGCATCAACACGGTTAGCTTCAACTAACTAAACTAAAGACAACAAACTAAAGAATTGGCGTTGAGTAAGAAGTTTAAGTTGAGGTTGATTGAGGCTCACCGTTTCGTGCAAGCGGGAATCTTTAAATCAGCTCCAAGCTTCTGGATTAAGTCCTCGATCATAAATCCTCGATCTGCTAGCACGACATCTTTTGGCAGAATTTTATCTAAAAAACCTGCTTTTTCAGCGGTATATTTGTCCCTAGCAAGTCCGCCATAGCCCTCTGATATAACACTTATCGATCCTTGAGGAGTAATGCAAATTAAATGTTTGATAGTTTTATGATTCTTATAGTTTGACCAAAATTCTGTTGCAATATAATTCATGTATACACCTGCGGAAGTACTTAGACTCAGTTTGCGTGGCCGTATTTGAAAACAACTGATTTTTATTTGCGCCTGATGAATTTACTTCAAAATCGGTTTGTGTGGCCACACTTCGAAACAACGGATTTCTATTTTCGTCAGAGGAATCAATTATTTCAGTCAATGGATTTCTGTCTTCGTCGGATGAATGTGTTATTATTTCTGTCAAAGAATTTCTATTTTCGTCTGATAAATAAATGATTTCAGTACGATTAATATTAAACCCGATAGAGTTTACCTGCATGAGCTCTATATCAATCTGTTTTACCTGTTTAATTTCCTTTTCAATTAGGACGGTTTCTTGTGCTTTTGCCATTATAACATAAATCGGCATTACCCTTTCAATATATCGGCCGTGTATTTAAAATGCAAGCTCCTTCTTCAGGGCAACTCTAACTTTATATCCAAGATTTTTAGATGGGACCCAATCAGTGTTTGTTCTATCTGCTAATTCAGCTGGGCGTCCTAAAAAATAATTGGAATATTTACAATTATTTTTAAATATTTAATATAGCAATTAATTTTCAACTTCTCTTCTTCTTTATTCTACAAATTGCAACAATAGACAATAATAAGAATTAATTATCTCTTCATAGCAGTACAGGTTATTGCAGACATACATAACTTCAACTTACCTCAATAAAAGTGATTCAAACAAACTCTAAAACTTTTTAACTGAGTGACAGTTAAATTGCCTCTTTTTATAGCACTTATCCAAGCTTGTTGCCTTTCTTTAGATAACTTTATTAACTCATCAACACTTTTTAATACATTATCTCCTTTTCGATAGCTTTATGCACTGTAAGTAGTCTTATATTTTCTATTATTTTGCCCTATAACAGCGGGAATTCTGTAAAAAGATACTCCGTTCCTAATTGACTGCAATCCGTAGTTCACAATGCAACAAAGTACCATTATAATTCGCGTTATAAATATTTTAAACTAAATTAAATTGACACATTTCGTGAAATCACATTCAGACTACTGGTTTGTTTATGCATCAGCATATGGCCATCATAGAATTCCTCCACCCCACCAACACCAAACGTGAAATACCTAATATAAATGAACAATTGAAAATCGAAAAAGTCTTTAATAATTTTATCTGCATGTACATTTAGATTCGAAATAATAGGTAAAATTTGAAGAATAAATTTGAATGCCTTTTTGTAGAACTTTTTATACTGTGCCCATTATTTTCTTCACATTTTTTAATATCTATTGTTGTTTGCAAGAAAACTGCGAAAGTTCGATTTTATGAAAAAAAATTTCTGGTCATAACAGTTAGTTATCCCGCATCAAACAATTAGGTCAAAAGTCCTATAATTTTAAGCAAATAGTTGGGATTTTTTGCAAAAAAAATCTGACTTAAACAAAAACATTTGTCAAAAAAGCTGATTAGATTTCTAAAATAGTTGTCGATGCTGTTTTTTGAATAAAGATTCAATTTTTTATAAATAAACAAGGATAAGGAAAAAATAGTCATTTTTCCTGTTTGACGTTCGCGGTGCTCGTCAATAACATGAAAATTGTTAAAATCGCCAGTTTCATAGAATAACATTACGTAAAGATATTTTAATATTATAAAATAAAAAAAAATTTTTTTTAGAAAGAAATTATTTGTTGTAAAAATAGTTTTCACGATTTTCTATAATTTGACGTTTTTAAAGTTATATTGCAAGAAATTTGGATAAAAGACTATATAATTATGAATAAACTTCATTTTGAGATTCTCATTGTTAGTTTTATAAACAAACTTAATAAACAAATGCATTAATTCGGCATTTTTGACAAAAAACTTGCTAATTTTAGAACACTTCATAATTTGCTCTTTAATCTTATGATTTTTTTTAAAGCAAATTCAATAAACAAATGCGTAGATGACGTATTTGTCGAATGAAGAATTAGATTTTTTCATTGTTAAATTTTTGAATTAGGAACTTCATGATAATTTTAGAAAAATTCATAATTTATTGATCAATTTTATGACTCATTTAAACAATTTTAATGAACAAAGGGGCTATTGGGACATCTGTCGACGGAAAAAAACTTTTTTTCATTGTTAGACTTTCAACAGCAATGATTATAAACAGATATTCAATTCGGGTATTTTTGATGGAATAAATAAAGTTTTTTTAATGGAATTGTTCACAAATTACTTGGAAATAAAACCTAGGTACATAATTTAGCTACCAAATAAAAATTAATTATTATTTAAACTACCTTAACTAACAAGTGCACTATTTCGCTATTTCTCAAGGTACAAACTTGATTTTTTCGGTGCAATTAACTGTAAATAATTATTTTGTGAAAATTTTAAGAATTTAAATATCAAAAGACCATTGTCGAATATAAATCCAGTTAGCAATGTTCAGGAAGCACTAAACAATTCGATGTATTGTTCTTTGTTAAAACTGAAATGTATTTTCTTTAATATTAAAATCCTTAAATTAAAACTTATATTTTTAATATTAAATCTCTGTTCAATAATGTAACTAACTCAAAAATAAATAATTCAATATCTGAATACAGCAATCAATCAACTGATCAAGAAAAACCACTGCGCCATATGGGTAAACAAAGAAAGAAGAATGGAAAATCTTTGCACGAATTTTTTTAATTTCTCTAAGTTGAAAAAATTAAAAATAGCACATTGTAAAATATGTCGTTTAAAGGAACAGAAAAAAGTTTTAACTAAAATGACGACAGGGAAACTTGAATGAAATAAATAGACCTTAGTTTAATTCATCACTTAAATCCTAGGTTAATTTAAAGAATAAATACTTTTTTAGAGAACACCAATTTTAGAACAATGATATCACATTTATCTTTGAAGCAGAATATTTTCAACTTTCAGTTTTGTTTGGTTAATTCAAATATTTATTGCAAAGTATTTAAATAAAGAGAGATCAATTAGAGAGCTGTTGGGAAAGTTGCGAGCGTCAGCTTCAGATGTCCAATTATCGACGTTAGTACAAGGAAGAAGATGAAAATCATGGAAGTACGGTAATTGAGAAAAATCTCGAAGAAAGGGTCAGCGATGATGCAGACATTGAATACAAGGAAACCGCCGGGGATATCGAAGAACTAGTCAATAGCTGTAATACGCCACTCACAAAACTGAGGACACTGTTCACTAAATTGAGAAACTAAGAACTATTGAGAAATTACTTAAAGAGCTGTTGGGAATGTTGTGACGTCGGTTTGAGATGTCCAATCATCGACGTTCGTATCAGGAAGAAGACGAAAATCACGGAAGTACGGTAATTGATGAAAATCTTGAAGAAAGGGTCAGCGATGATACAGACATTGAAGTAATTAAAAGTGACGGCGATATCGAAGAACAAGTCAGTAGTTGTAATACTCCTTTCACAAAACTGAGGAAACTGTTCAGTAAATTGAGAAACTCCGAAAAATGGAGCGAGAAATTAAAGAACTGTTGGGAATGTTGATATCGAAGAACAAGTAAATAGTTGCAATACTCTATTCACGAAACTGAGGACACTGTTCAATC
>JAAAKG020212173.1:0-22471 GCA_010014905.2 Druon quercuslanigerum | reverse complement strand
AAAGGTGGAGATTGGCTAACCCCGAAGGGCTAGTACTTCCCCAAATACATGGTGAAGTACCTTCCCGAGACTCGCATTAGCATAACAAGCGGGGTCGCTACGCCCCGACGGATAAACCAGAGCAATTATGACTAAAGAGAGTCATAGATACTCCCGCCGTTTACCCGCGCTTGCTTGAATTTCTTCACGTTGACATTCAGAGCACTGGGCTCTGAGTGTTACCCCTTAAAGCTGCAAATAGTGAATTTGAATTTTTTTAGTTTTTTGTCTATAATACTACTATACTACTCAAATAAAAAGTTGTATTTTGTTTTTTTTTAGTGTAGGAAAAACTAAAATAGGTTATACAGGGGTATTGCCAAAACCTTTATAGTTAACGGCACTGTGCAATGCAAATGCTTTTATTAAAATTGCAGATATATAAAATAGACACTAATACACATATAAATATTCTATTATCCATGTATTTCGTATTTCAATATTTATTCAGCTTAAAATAACAAAATTTATATTCATTAAATAATATTTTTGTTATCACCTACAGAAGGACATCTTGACACTACAAAAATTAGCCATGTCGTTAATTTCAAACTTCTCTGAAAGTTTGAAGAGAAGTTATTTCTTATATTGTAGTACTTTCAGAGGTTAACTAATTACTTTTTGAAATATAAGTAATATAATAATATTAGTTTTTAATTTAAGTAGATTCAATGTATTAAAAATATTTTTATCGTAACTTCAAAACCAGAGAACGACATACGTATGTCTCAGTGAATGACACCCAAAGGAAGGGAAATTTTAGGGAATTATACGCATTGTTTTATGGATATTTATATTGCTATGATTGATGTTTGCCTTTTTCATTTCTAGAACATCACTTTCTACGAATCTTATTTGCTTAATACATTTTTAATTTATTTTGGATATCCGTACCTCAAAAATTAATCACCGATGCCCCAGAATGAATTTGACAAATTCGTGAACTGATCAAATGCACATAAACACACAATATCGAAGGTATTTCTTCTCAACAAAAAGTTCGCCTTTTCCTTTAAAAACACCCATAATCATACAAAATTAGGTTCTTTATTTTCTGAAGAAACTAAACTACATAATATTTCTTACAAATAACTTTCTAAATTCGTTTAAATTCAAAATCAGTACCGGTGCCGTTCACCATATGTAGGGTGTCGTTAACTGGAAATATGGTGTCCACTGAATTTAAATAAATTATTTTAAAATAAATATAACAATAGTTTGGCACAGAATAATTATATAAGTGGGTACTGTCTAAAAACAGAGAAAATCAGCCCTTTCAGATTAATTCATCATCGTTGCGAACCAATAAGCATATAAATTAATATTTTCCTTCTTCTAAAAACTTTTCCTTAAGGTGTCGGTAATAGCCCTGTTTACCCCAATCGTCTTTATTTAGTTATGATTTTCTTACTTTCAACATTCGTTTTTATCGGTAAAAAGAGAAATTATTCTAACAATTCATATTATTTAAAAAGTAATTTAAATCCTTAAAAAATTTGTGATTAAATATGGATTGTCGATCTCTTGACGTGTTCGATCTACTACGCGGGAAACGTGGCCTTGGATGTGCGGTTCTACTAAACATAGTTTCATTTTCAGATGGCAGGTGATCCTAGTGAGACCCTGCAGTATTTGTTTAATCCTTTTTTTAAATTATATTACATTTAAAGGCTGATGATTATAGAGACTATTAATTTTGGTCTCGATCATTGATGAAATTGTTTGCCTTCTTTCACGTTCAAGACGAGTGGAGAAGAGGAAAAAATATTGCGTCGTTACGGAACAAATATTCATTTATCACTACCCAATGTTTGAAGAAGTCTATACGCCTTTGCTTCTAATTTTTAGAATGTAACATTTTTGATAATTTAAAAAAATATGACTATACCATACCAAGTAGAATCTAGTATTATATATAACCATTTTAAACAATTTCCATTAGTTTTAATTTCTAAACACCAGAAATTCAAGATAATTGCAACAAATATGAAAAAATTGAGAAAATACTTTTCTCACAACTTCCATTTTATTATTTCCTAATATATGCAGAAAATTTATAAGAAATAAGAGAATTCAACAGAATTTAGAGAATTTGGGGAACTTAAAAGTATTTAGAGAATTCAGACCAGTTTAGAGTATTCAGAAGAATGCAGAAAATTCCAAAGAATTCAGAAAATCAAACATCGTTATGAGTAAACATATTTCATTTTTTTAATTAAATAATTTAAAATCTTGAACGTGACAAAGAAAATTTGTTAAAAAATCCGCATCCAGCAGGACTCGAACTTGGGTCCGTTGAGTGTAATGCTTACAGCTGTATTTAATTCTAGCTCATAAATGCAGAAAACATTTTTTTTATAATCGGGTCCCGATTGAATGAGCTACACATATTTACATTACTTAAGCACATGTTAAGTTAGACGTTACTTAAATCTAAAAAAAATTTTTTTTGTGCTTCATGTCAAAGTTGTGTTTGGTCATTAAAATTGTATAGTATATTTAAACGGAGCTTTTTGCAGTTACCAGTGCAATGTTTATAAGTTTCAACAATATGTAAAATATTAATAAAACACCGTTCACCATAGTGACAAAACATTTCTTAAATGGCTTAAAAGTTGTGGCTTGTACGGGAACAGAGATTCATATGAAAATATTTTATATATAAGAATTTCCATAAATATTGACTTGCCGTACGAGAAAATATCACAAAAGTAAAAACTGTCATTTTGCGCCAGAAATTAATTAAAAATGTCAAGAAATATTGTTTTCTAATTAGGCACTAGAAGAATAAGTATCAGCTTTAGTGCGTTAAATATTATATTTTAGTTGCCAAGCCTTTTTTCTTTCTGGATCAAAATTAATTATCTGATTAATGGTGAAATTTGTCCGATTCGACTTCCGAAAAGTGAACCATTAAAAACATTTTCTAATTAAATAGTGAAAAACTAATTGATTGGCTAGAAGAAAATTATTTAGAACTGTATAATATAATTTTAAAAAAGTTCTGAGCACGAAAAACGTTAACAATAGAAATGCTTAATAAAAAGCTCCGGTGTTGTAACATTTTAAACTCTTTTGACAACATTAAAAGGCCATACTGAGAAATTGTGAACATTATCTACTCTGTTTTTATTTTTAAAAGACAGCTTTCTGATTGTTTGATCAATTGATCAATAAATCGATTGATGGATCCATATACTAATTAAATAAGTATGCATATTCAGCATCCTCATAAGCTACTTCTGCACAGATTTCTGTTTTATATTTTTTAAATCTTTTTCGGTGTAAATTTTCCTTATTTTTCATAGAAAAATTGCCATCATCTAGAAAAAATTGTAGTAATTATGTTTGTTGAATAATCGTCACCTTGAATGTGTGTGAAATTAAGAATTATCTCTTAACTTGATAGTGAACAGCAACTGATTGCTCGATAAAAATATATAAATTTACTAAGGACTGTATATAATAATTAAAGACAGATTATAAATCCCGAAAACGTGAAGAATAGAAAAGTTTGATAAAATAACACAACGTTGTCTGTTATCAGCTGCCTCGTATGAGCTTGAACTTACATGTCTAAAGAAGTTTATTTTAGATTTGTTTTACGTAAAGGAATTTTATGGCCTCTGAATCAAAATTTTTAAAACTGAACTATTTACTAATTTTCAAACATTTTTATGGGTTTACATTATGGCGTCCGTTCTTTTTTACTTTTCGAAAATAAAATTTACGACACTGAAAAATTCCAAAGGGATTAAAATTCTGAATAAGAAAATTCCCAATTTATATCATAAATTTTTTGAATAGCCCTTTATCAATATTAATTATTATGTTAATAAAATTCCGCGACTAAAAAATTCCCTAATTATAAGATTCCCCATATAAAATTACTAAATGATAAAATATCGAAACTGAAAAATTTCTGAATGTAGATAATTAAAAAAGGCTGTACTTCGTTGTCCGGAAAAAATTTTGAAATTAAAAAATGGGATGGACCAGTCCCAAAAATACGAGGTGAATAGTTAAGCCTATGAAAAATATTGTACTAGCCATCTTCGATTTCAGGACAACAAGACGCTTGAAAGATAAAAAAATTATTTTTGTGATAAATATTATTTATTTATGAGAAATACAATGATAAAATATTTTAATCAAAGACAATTTTTCCAATGTAAAATAGTGTCCTAATTATTTTTTTAATTCAAAATAACAATAATTCCATAAAAATTGTATGCAAAAATTCTTGTGAAAAAAGTGCACATTAAAAGAAAAAAAGTTTGTGAAAATCTTTTCCGAACTACGTAACATTTTTTAAGTAAACTTTGCAGGATTAAATTTAGCACTGATTTGTCCGAACTTTATTTCCATTTATTTTTAAAATGAAGAATTCGATATTTTTAGAACGGCTTAGGTAATTTTAAATTACGGTGCAAATTTTTAAACAGAATTTTCTATTTGGAAATTAATTTTCATAATATATTGTTATTTTAAATTCAAATAATAGTTTTAAAAACTTCAAACGTTAAAATATTTCTCATAAAAATATTGACTTACCTGAGAAGAATAGGTGCTTTAACATATTAAAATTGTTTAAAAAATTTAAAATCGATTCAAAAATGACTAGCTGATCTGAAATTACAAAATACTGACAGTTTATGAATTAGTATGCAGAATTTGTCAAGTATGAGGATTTTTTGGGCACGCATAAGGGTGACCTAAAGTCATTCATCGGAAAATTCATAATTTGGTCTTGTTGCTTCCCATATAAAATTACAATTACTCAAGGGGTTATACATTTATAAAAAATATATTGCTGAAAAGGATCTGAATAAACAATGTCTCGCCATAAAAGAAAATATCTCGAGAGTAAAAAGTTTTAACTTGTATCGAAATCTCATTTAAAATTTTGAAACAAATCTGGTGTGCTGCTTTAGGGAAATTATTTATAAAAACTTGTATCAAAATAAAGCAAGACAGCTTATGTACAGTAAGAAATTTTATTATTGACAGGTATAGGTTTTGCAACATTTTTAACGAAATTGAAACGGTTTCCTTCGTATTCTACATTTAAAAAATTTTTTTCAATCAAATAAATAAATGTTTCCTTTGACAAAAAATTTTATTTTGTTGAAATTAATGTTAACTTGTGATAAATGATTTTATTTTAATAATTAAATGAAACAATTACTTTAACTGGAGAAAAAAATATTCGTGTAAACAGAATATTTAATTAAGATAACGAAATAATTCATTTTTATCAGAACATCTACCCTTCTTATCAAATAAATACATTTTTCACCTAATTATTATGATTTGAAATTAAAAACTTATGACAAAGAACTGCATTGAACCGAGAGCAAATAAAAAAAAACAATACCGTCCGAAAAAATGACTTAGCAATTTCATACATTTTTTACAAAATAAATTAATTATGTGCAAAATATATGCGTTTTAAAGTGAGTGTGCTTTAATTTTATTCTCACACAATCTCCTGCACAGAAGAATTTTGCAAATCATTTAGGGGCAGAAAGGTCGTTATTGTCGAGGTCAGCGTTGCAAAAAATTTTCTATGGTTACGTTCAATATTGTCATTAATGTTTTAGAAAAAAATTTTAAAAATATTCTAAATAATCTAATGACCTACTCTTAAAAATGAGCTACTATTGCATAGTTTTCTTTACTGCGTTTACGTGTGCTTCAATTTTAAACGCATATAACTTAAAAATCAGCTTCAGTCGCTTTTAAAAAGAAATTTTAGAGCTCAGATAGATTTAATAGTTCATTTTAGAATCGGGTTTTAGATTTAAAATATTTATGATTTAGACTAATTTGATAAAGTAATTGAATCAAGGATCATATTAATGTGGGTAAACATGGATTATGAAAAATTAAGACTCCCAAATCAAAATAAAAATTTACACTACAGAAAGTAAGTTTAAACTTGAAAAACCCTAATACTGAAGATCTCACTTTAAAAAAGAACCAAAATTTCAGAAATTAATATAAATCAAATAGAAAAAATAGCACAATTTGTAACTCTTATTCTATTGATCAATCGCGTCAATTTTTAAAAATTAAGTGGTTGTTGAGATGTTAAGGAATCTTTTGCTTCATACTTATTTTAAAATATAAAAATGAAATTATGAGTACAACCAAAGAGTTCCAACCCGGAACTAATTCAAAGCTATCTAGATATTGCATCGTACACAATGTCCAACATCCTTTATAAGGTTATTTTGCGACCTTAGAATCCTGTTGGGTTGTAAAACGTATTTGGAAATGTTTAAAATAAATTATATTTATAACATTCTTATCCACATTTTCGATAAAACAAGTTAGATTTCATTTAAAGCTGCTTTAAACATCAATTTTAAAAGCATAAAAGAAATATTTATAGTAATAATATTAAAAATAATGTATATATGAATTATAAATTAAGGTTTAATAAAAGGCGATTGCGTAAAATTTTAAACCTTATTCTATAACAAGAAGGCTTTTTTTTTTAAATTTATAAATAGAATACGTCAACATAACCCCGGTTTTGATCATGAAAGTTATCTTTGTTCCAAACGATGAAAGTAACAGTATTTACACACCTGATCTATTTTACCTTCCTTTGTTGACACCTCGTGTCACAGCGCTTGACAAAAATATAATCGTACTTTCTAGATGCAATAATATTCTAAAAAAATCACAAATAGTAGAAAATCATTTAAAAAACAAAATGAGCTATGGGTATTAAATTTTAATAAAAAATTGCAACTTTTTTCTTGAATGGCAGACAAAACTTTGTATATTCCTGAAGACTGTCGGATTAAAAAATGAAGATAAATTTTTTATTAGGAAAGTAAAGTTTGTAACAAAATTCTTAAATTTGTAACCAAATTTATGAATTTCAATTTGAAAAAGCTAAATTTTCAAATAACAATTGTACGGATACATTTTTAGTCAACTGAACCGAGAAAAATAATTTGCTACCAAGAAGATTAACATTTTATTTTAGTAAACAAATTCTCAACGAATTAGAACAACCTTTCAACGGAAGATTCAAATTTTTAACCATAGAAGAAGAATTTCCAACCAAAAAGGACGAATTATAACGACAGAATATGAAATTTAATGAAATAATTGTGTATTAGTAACTAAATAATATAATTTTAAACTGTACAAACAAACATGAATTTGAATAATTTATAGAGGAAAGAATTATAATTTAAATGTACATTACAGTTTTTTACATATTCAAACTTAACGAATTTAAAATACTTAAAATTGGCGAATTTTAAATTGAAAGTCGTTAAAATTAAAAAACTTTTAGTTTTAAATCTTTAAAATTAAACTATTAAATATTATATTCCTTTATTATATAAGTCTTACTGATGAAATAATTTAAAAATCTACACTTATGTAAATTCGAGTATTTTTTCTTGGAATTCTTAAAAATTATAAAAATTTGAATAGTTGATCTTTGAAATTCAATATCTCTCATTGAACGAATTTTCTAATAAAAATTATGAATTTGTTATGTTTGAAAAATAAAATTTCTAGTAGGGTGATGATTCACATTTGTAAATTCATCAATTAAGAATATTTGTTCTTAAAAACTCCTGAATTATGATCTTCGAAGTCATCACAATTTAAGAATCTTTACTTATGCCTATTAAATTAAAGAGTTTTTCATTGCAAATCTTTAAAGTTGAAGAGTGAAACTTCAAAAGTGTTATATTCAATAATTTTTCATTGTTAATATTGAAAATTTAAATGTATATTGAAAACAAATTTAAAAATTACATACCTTTAACACATAAATCTTGAAAATTAAATAAAATTTTAATTCTTGTCATTCAAAATTGCACTATTTTAAACAAATTTTAATAGTACCGATTAAATATTATAGGTTCTTTATTTGAATATCTTAAAAACTGAAAAATTTTAAATTGTCGAGGAACTCCCGGTAAAGTGTAACAGCAGGAATACTAAACCACTCAACTTTTTAAAAATAGAACTCATTGAAACTTGTTCATTATTTTATTGGTTATGAATTTCCGTATGGTGAATACATCTATCCAAATTTCATACGATTTTCGCGATTTAATTGTTTAAAACAAAATTATGATTTAACTGTAATAAATACGATTATTAAATTATAGCACACTATTAAAATATGAATAACCAGTTATAAATAAACAAAATGTAATTAAAAAATTGCACGGCCAGTACAGTGAACCATTGCAACTTCTTGTAAGAAATTGGAAATATCATTGTAAATCTTTGTGATTTGGATTACTGATGGTGAGTAAGCATTATAGAACCTCGAACAATACATAATATCATCGGGAATTAGTGTAAATCACTCAGTTTTTATGTTCAAATTGATTACATGTTTTTCAGATATACTGATCGTAAAATATTTTAATATATGTGAATTATTAAATTTTATAGTTTAACGTGAAACAAGTTACATAGAATTTTCTCTTATATCTGGAAAAATGTCTGAATGTAATTCATCGAAAACAAAAAAATTATTTTCATGTCCACAAATTGTGATAAATTTAAATTGCCTTTTATTTGATTCTAATAAAACATTGTTTTAAGAATAAAAAAGCGCAATGCAAAAATTGGTTCACTGAAGTGAAAACTCGTGACCCTCGATCTTTAAAATCATTACAACTCAAGAATTGTGATATATATATATATATATATATCTATATTCATATCTTTCAAAATCAAGAAGTTTTCAATTGTAAATCTAAAAAATTCAAGGTTTTTAACTCGCAAATCGTTAAAATTAAACAATTTCCGATTGTAAGTCTTCAAAAATAAATTATTTGAAACAACATTCGAAATCATATACCTTAAAAATATAATTATTGCAAATTGTGCAATTTGTAATTCCAAATTTGTAATATTTAAGAATTTTCAGCAATTACCCGTTGTGGCGTTTTACATATTTCAGCATCTTAATCCACACCGTTAAGTTCATTTTCAAAAAGAATTAAATTGTTTTAAACAATTTTATTTGCAGAAATAAAAAGATCAAATGCAAATTAACTGGAAACGTATTAAGCTTATAAAATGAATTAGAATCCGCTATACACGCGAATAACGATTTGATTATTCCGATACCATCTTTTACTCGACCCTCAAAATTACCGAAATCCCAGTTTTTGCTGAGCTAGCATATTTTATTTTATGTCGATATTCTTCAAAGATGTGTCAACTTGAAGGTCTTGGCAGGTAGAGCTGCAATAAAACATTGATATTCTTGTGATTTTTGTCTTTCGTTTCAAAGATTAGAAAATAGGAAAAAAAATGTCCATGCAACTTTAACGTAAGCTTTTCTATTAGCTCGAATTACTTTGGTTTCTTTTGTGTTCTAGTTCGATTTTCTTGGAAGATAACTAAAAATTAATTTCGACATCCAACAGATTGTGGCTTTCCATTTTTCACTAATTTCAAACAAGATTCTAAACATTTTTCAAATTAGAAATTTCGAATTTTAAATATTATGATCCTTAACACAGGCAGATAAAAATCAATGAAATTAGTTTAATTTTTTTTAAACTTAGATCAATTGTTCACATGTGTGAATTGTAACTAAAGAAGCACGAGACCCAACTAAAAAATCAAGATTCGTCAGAAAAAAGTCGGGACTTTTGACCACTTTTGTTACGATACTTGACAGAAATCGTCAGGAAAATTGTATAATGATTTGAAACCAAATCAAACCTTTCCTCGAATGACAATATTTATGAATTTTAATTCATAGATTTGTTCTTTATGTCTTATGGTATACATTCAATAAAATAAAAACTAATGTAAAAACATTTTTTTGAACTCAGAATTGATTTGATTAAAAATTCCTTTCTCAATTCTTCACGTTTCAGTACAAATGCGTACCTTTTTGAAAACGCCTTAACCTTAATATTTATACTTTACAATTAGTAATTTGAAGGGGAAAAACATGATAAATAATATCGTAGATTAATGTAAATGTTTTACCTAAATTTCAGAAGTTAATTAAAACATCAGATTAAATTCAAAGAGTAAAAAACAAAATAATAATGATGTCATTATGGAGAGAATCCTAGCTAATGAGCTACTTGCTAGATTTTCAGGAAGCGTCAGGATGTTCAAAAATCGTCAGAATTTCTGAACATTTGTGACGATTTCTGACTTTTATTTAGTAGGTCTAAGAGAATTCGTTTTCGTTTTATCAATATACTCTATAATTTATGATCATTCATGCATGAATTTTTGTTTGATAGTATACATTCATTGAGGATTCTAGATGTAGGCATAAGCATGAAAAAGGTTTTTATGGTTTTATTGAAAAGCAATTTTTCCAAGATCAAACCCCAAAAAGGCCTAAGGAATCATTCTTTAACTTATAGATTTATTTTGGGCTCATAATGTCGATAATAAGAGTGCTTTGATGTAATAGCCCGTATAATATGTTGATTTAAAGGAGGCTGGATTAAAGCGAAACGAGAAAAACAGAAAAGTTTGGCAAAAGAACGCGACAGTGCAATATTTTCAACTTTATTAAAACAATAAAAAGGCAATATTCTGAAGCATTTAAATAGACTACGTCTCCTTCATTAACATAATGCAATTGAAAGTTATTGCTTTATAATATAAAAACAATAATTATTTGCCTCATTCCAAATAGTTTAGAATTTTATATCAGTAAAGTATATCATAAATTGTAATCCATCTCGAGTCGAGCCGTATGATTCGTGAATTTTTCGATATGGAAGCGAACTTATTTCCTGATAGTAAATTCGTACAAGGTGAAAATTCGTTTCTAATTTTGGTCTTCTCCAGCCGACACGTGTAGATCCGGTTCAATCGAAATTGATATTTTCAAGGAAATTAAATGAAGATTGCTTACTTTATCCGAATCAAAAGTACGCTTTTAATAACACTTCCTTGTCTTCATCTCATCCCACCACCTCATTTTTGTCAATAATAAAATAGTATATATATATACAAGTAAAGCATACAATATTTTGTTAGTTCAAGAACTTCTATAACAATTAGTATTCTGCCTCTAGCAAAATGAGGTTTTTTATGTGTTCCGTATTCTTCACTTGTGTGATTGGTCTTAATTCCGTCCGTAAGTTGAATATCATATACTATAATTTAATAATAATTTTATTACATATTAAAGTATCTTATAAATACATATGTGTGTGTCTTTGTGGTAAGACTCTTTATGTCCATTTCTAGTTAAGGAAATATTTACCACCTTGTCAGTGAGGTTTAAAATAAATTTTTTCGTGTTTAAGAAAAGCTGTTTACCTCAATTGTTAACGATCCCAAATAAAAATACTTCAACTTAGCTTTGACTTGAATTGCCAGCAACCAACACATGCTGAAGTCGAAAAGGCCTACTTAAAAATGCCTTGATGACATATATTTATGTCTTTAGTCGCATATTTATGACTTCAAAACGAGCGGTTTATAAGTTCGAGTGTATACCTGCCCTAAAAGAAAGGGTGATTCTGACTCTGACATCTCAGCCAAGATCACATATTTTCTCATATTGTCTAGAATTTAAATTTACATATATATATATATACATCAAGCTTTAACGCCAAAAAACTTTCCCCCGTCGGGGCAAACGACATAGCAGGGCCAGCGAAACGTTTCGCTGTCCTCAGCATTATTAACAATCTACATTATGAGTTTATAAGGGCAACATTTCCGTATTAACTTTTTGAAATATCTGCGACACAAAACAACTCCCTATGCGGCAAACATAATGACGCCCCAGCGAAATATTTCACAAGCCTCGACATTATTTAAAATCAAATTTCTGTGTGAGCAACATTTTTTTCATAATTTCTTTAAATTTCTGCAATTACTTTAAACCCCCAAAAATATCCTTTATGCGGCAAATGCCACGGTAGGCCAGCGGAATTTTTGCTGACCCTGACAAAATTGCAGGGCCAGAAAAATATGTCGTCGGCCATGACCGATATAGTCCAAAATCAACTTTATGTAGGTGCGTTATTTTCACCATCATTTTATCAAATTTGTGGAAAAAACCACACCCCTAAAACTATCCACTGTAAGGCAAACGACATAGCGACATATTTTACCAGACAGATAAGGTATTCTTCAAAATCAACTTTATATGAGCGCATTATTTTCGCCATAATTTTATCAAATTTGAGGAAACAACTACAACCTCTAAAAACTAGCCCGTCAGACAAACAACTTAGAAGGGCCAGAAAAATATTTCGTCAGACATGACCGATATTGTCCAAAATCAACTTTTTGTAGGTGCGTTACTTTCGCCATAATTTTATCAACCTTGCGGAAATAATCAAAATCCTTAAAAACTACCCCTGTCAGACAAACAACTTAGAAGGGTCAGAAAAATATTTCGCCAGCCAGGCCCAATATTGTACAAAATCTACTTTGTATGGGCGCATTATTTTTGGCATAATTTTATCAAATTTGTGGAAACAACCACAACCTCTAAAACTATCCCGTGTGACGCAAGCGACATAGCGAAATAACGTCATAATCACTTTGATCAACTTCAAAAAACTCCAGGTTATTTTTACGAGTCTTCTTTTTGAAATGTTTTTATTAAAATAACTAGGGGTGGGTTTTAAGTGTTTTTTAACATTATTGTTCGATTTAAAACTTAACCTGGAGTTCTGCAAACGTAATATGCATGATTATTCTCAATTTAAATATTTCTCACATTTTCACTTGGAGAATTTTTTTAATATTTTCGTAAAAAGAACTATGAGTGGATTCCAAGTGTTGTCCAATATTAGTTTTCGACCTAAGGCCTAGACAGTAGTTTTTTATAGGTGATTATAGTGATTATTCTTACTTAAAAATTTGTCTGTTTTTGTTTAATTTTGTAGACCTAGGGAATCTTTTCGCTGAAGCATTTAAGGGTTGATCAGGAGTGTTGTTCAATATTATTATTGGATTAAAGCATAAGTGCATGTGAGACACTCAGATCCCTAAATTATCGACTCCACTTGTTTGGTTCACTGAACATATTTTTTTTAAACTTCAAAACTTTTTTCGTAAATAAAATATCGGAATGAAACTTTGGGAAATGTATCAAAAGACCATAAATTATGTTTATGCATTTTATTTGAGTAAGAATTACCATAGAAATTATTTTCGAAGAAATGACCTAAAACTCATTTTTCGACATAAACTCGAAATTTTTAGAACCTAAGAACTTTTGGCATATTAGAAATATATGAGAGATATGAAAAAACGTACGTAAACGTAATTTACTGTCGGCTCTTGCATTCATTTAAGTTTGAGGCCGATATTTTAAATATAAAACAAGTTCTTAGGTTCAAAAAATGTCAAGGTGTACAGGAAATATGTCAAAAAATATTCTCGGTTATAATTTATTTGAAAATAATTTTTAGCGAAATTTCGACTCAAATTAAGTACACCAACGTAGTTTATGGTTTTCTGATTTATTTCCAAAGTTTCAGTCCGATATTTTATTTACAAGAAATTTTCTAAAGTTCAAAGAAAATTCAGTAAACTAAAAAAGTGAGGTAGCTAATATAGGTATTTGAGCATGTCACATGCAACTAGGGATGAAGGCTAAGGGTTGTTAAGTATTATTGTTAAATTTACGAATAGGGGTGGATTTTAAAGACTGTTGAATATCATGGTAAGATTTAAAACCTAACCTTGAGTTTTGTAAAAGTGGCCTGAATGATTATTTTTATTTAAATACTTTCTCGCTTTTTTACATACAGAATTTTCGGAATGTTTCTGTTAAAACGAACAGGGGCATATTATAAGGTAATTTTTAAATCTAACAATAATATGCAACAATCCTTAGAATCTTTGAAGTAAACGTTTTTGATAAAACCCCTTTGTTCTTTTAACGAAAACATTTCAAGAAGTGGGCGTCTGAACGTAACCTAGAATTATTTTGTTGACGTTTCGAAAAACACTCCGGTTTTTCCTCATCAGAACAGAGTCGGTCGTATCGGAAGTTCAATTCATTATTAAGAGATTCTTTATGAATAAATAATTAGTTATATTTCTCCTTTTATTAATCAATCTGTGAATAGATAATTGATTATTAAAAACATAAGCTATATTCATTATTGAGGAAAAGAAATTTTTTGACATAAAAACTGCGTGAAATTTTGAGATTAAGGCAATGAAAAATAAATATATATTTACCGATGAAAATTTTTTTTATTTGTCTGTGAAAAATAGAACAAGAAGTAAGTCTTATCCACCTATTCACAAAAATGGTTTTAAATCAATTTTTTACAGTAAATATATTATATTGAAATCTAATTTTGCAATAAGATGAAACTGATCATCTGATCTAACCTTTTTTAAATTATGGAAACCTTATCGATGAATATATATTGGTTTTTCATTTTCTCAACCTCTAAATTTCACACAGTTTTTATGTCAAACAAATTTTCTTTTTCGAACTCTTTATTTATCTATAACTAATCTCTTAATAATAAATTGCATTTCGCACACAATTGACTCTATTCTAATGAAAAAAAGTCGGAATGTTTTTTTGAAACCTATACAAAATAAAGGATCAGTAACAACTGGATTTCTTTCTTTAGTTTTGGTCTAAACCATGTCGTTCTACACCTTCCATAATATTTAGAAAACAAATTAAGATGAAAATAATGCCCCCATGTAAAGTTGATTTTGGACAAAGCAGGAATTGGCTGGCGAAATATTTCGCTGGCCCCGCCATGGTGTTTGTTGAATAGGTGGTAGTTTTCAGGGTTTTCAATAAGTCATAAATGTACGAATAGTGATATTCTTCAAATGTATAATGTATTTTCTCATTCATGTTCCATTCTTTTTTCAACTGACGATCTTTCAGTGTCATGAAGCAAAATCAAATATCCAAAATTTCAAGTTAGTGTTTCAGATTGGGTTCTTTAAATTCAAATTTCGGACTGTTAATTGTATTTCGTGACACTGAAAGATTATTATTCAGAACTTAATGACTTAACTTTGCGTTTCGAATGTTTTCTTCAAAAAGTTGTCTGCACTCCTATGCCTAAAACTATGCTGTGCTTTTTGATGGCTGATATTTCCACCTAACCTAGTATGGTACACTTGAAAAATACTATAATTATAATCCGACCTTTATAAATTACTTTTACGTTCAAAGTACTTTCTCCAAAAAGTTATCCGTACTCCTATGGCAAGAGCTATGTTAACCCTCTTGACATTTAAACCTATCCTAGCACGGCCACGACGTCATACCAGATAACTCATTTTTCCGCCACATATTTTAGTAATTGGATGATTCTATTACTCTGATTTTTAGTTGAAAAATTGTATTATTTGAAGGACATGTTACACTGTAAAAATAGTTATGTTGAACATCACTTTCAACCGTAATTTAAGCTATCGGACTTTTAGGACATGACTCTCAATAAAGTAGTAAATTAATAAGATCCTAATACTAATTAAGACTGTGCTATAATTAAACTGAAATGCACTTTGTATTTCAGTTTTTTAGTATTGCATTTACATGAAAATGTGAATTTACAAATAACAGCGCGTTTACAGTTTCTCTATGTGATTTAAATAGGCAGAATGTAAAAGTGCTTGATAGGGATTAGATTAGGGTTTAGGAACCGAAAGTGGGCGTCGATTCTCGATTCTTCGGTTCTGGGAAAATTTCTCGGTTCCGGGACTCGAAGAATCGACCGTGAGAATCGAATCTTGGATTCCAATTCATCTCTTTATAAAAGCCCGCAAATATTTGAAATTTTATATAAATCAATACCCTATTTTAATTAAAATACATAATTAATTAAAGTCTAAACTACTAATAATTGAAGTAAAGTTAATATCAGTTAAAATTAATAATTCACTAAATCTAATATTATTTGAAATTAATATTTACCTAAAAAAATAATTTGCTTTCCGATAAAGTAATTGCTTGTTATATTAAAAACTTAAGCAAAGAAACGCCTTTGCTAACCACGTTTCGCGATTGATCGCCAATGACAATATAAATGAAGGATAAACTTCCGAAAGGGGTTTATGTGAGATTTTCTTAGGGCTCTGTATACTTATGTATTTTGAAGCGCTGATTACGAATATGAGAGTAAGAATTGGCGAAAATTTGATTTTCATGGTCAAACCACAACAACGATAAAAAATTATGGTTTTTTGCGTTTCCCTCAGGTAATATGTAAATTTAAAAAAATCTTTTAGACAAAAGTTGTAGATCGCATTTAAATACATATTTTTTGTTGAACGAATTTTTTTACGGGTAATAGTTCCCGAGAAAATTAGAGATATATCGATTTCCGGTCACAGGTGTGCCTTTCCGCCCCCACGAGACGTTGGAAAAGGGGTAAGGGTGTCTTACATTATTTCTGTGACCAGTGACAGGGGTGCCTTCCGGCCTACTCCTGTGATCAGTCGTTGTCAAGTGTTTTTCTGAAGGGCGACTTGGAAAAGGGATTCGAAACGTGACCGATCACTCGTATGTGACCAACGCGAGGTGGAAAAGGGTTTACAGTGACTTTATACCATCAGTATAAATTGGCGGAAATTTTATTTTCATAGTGAAGCCATAAAAAACCCATAAACAACAATGGTTTTTGCGTTTATCTCAGGTAATATGCCAAATTTAAAAAATGTTCCGTATACTTATGTAATATTACGAATATGATAGTCAAAATTAGCGCAAATTTGGTTTTCATGATTAATCATAAAAAAACCATAACAATGATGGTTTTTTTTATCTCATATAATATGCATAATCCAAAAAAAAATTTTAAATAAAAGTTGTAGATCACATCTAAATACACGTTTTTAATTGAAATTTTTTTCTGCGAGTTATAGTTTCCCCGAAAATGAGAGATATAAAACCATGATTTTGATGGTTTTTTGATGATTTCAGCATAAAAATCGAATTTGCGTACAACTTTCACTATCATATTCGTAATCAGCGCGTCAAAATAAATAAGTATACGGAGCCTGAAGTTAATCGGACATACACCATTTTGGGAAGTTCACCATAAATTAATTTTTTTTACACATGTGCACTACTTGTGTAAAAAAAGAGTTATTTGGTTTCCACAAAAAGCGCTGTCAAAACTTATTTATAAATATTTTAGGATTGTACTTTTAAGCGGAAAATACTTACTTGTGGTGTTTACACCTCAAAATTCACGATTACTGGTTGCGTCCCGATTACCTTATTGCATATTTTGCAAGTGAATGATTTTTAATCATTTTCCAATATTTCAAATATCATAATTAAAACAAAAAAGCGATCTTACCTAGATATTAAAAAAGGAATTGAATACTAATCAGGAGTAGTTGAGTAGATTAGGTCAGTATTTGAATCGTAAAAATTATGTTTGAAATACAACCCGAAGTTTATTGCAAAGCGTAATTAACCACTAGTCCTTAGCCTAACAGTACAATTAGTCGGGTATCTTTTAACCCTGTAGAGTACAAGTTGTCATCGTTTATAATGTACATTTATGGAAATTAAAAAAGCCTTAATCAAATAATTTATTCATGATAATATCTCATGAAACAAGGTATACTTACTGCAGTCAGAAAAGTTCTTCCGGAAATCTGTTACCTTTTGTAGTAAATGTTGTTTTTGACATTTATATCGTATTAACATGGCAGTTAAAGTCAGATGTCAATTTGACATTTCGTACTTCTACGGCGTTGATCACTTGTAACTTTCTGACAGCAGGCACATCTTGCTAATGCTATTGATCATTTTTTCAAAGATCCGCGCCTTGGATAAGAAAGAAGGTGCTGATTTAAAGGAGGGAATAAATTTCATGGCAAATTTTAGTATGTCTCTTTAATATTTAAAACGAAATTAGCTAGAAAATTTCATTTTATTTTTATTTTTTTATTACTACACTTTCTTCTTGGATTTATAATCCAAAAAATACTGCTGCTATAGCAGATTTATATTAGAAATTTTTTAGAAATAAATCCCTAGAGATTATCCTATTTGGAATGGTTGAAAATTTTAAGAAAAGTAAAGTACTACATTAAATAGTATGTAATTGTTAAATTATCATTATCTTTAGAAAACATATTACTTTCAAATTATGATTTAGTGACATCGGTTAAGAACACCAATGTATTTATTTTATGCTAAGCAATAACTTATGTGTTCTTAAATTTAAAAATATAGCCACGTTTCCAGTTTGCCAAAATTTTTTAGGTTTAATAAAGACAATATTTAGATAATTGCAGTTTTCAATTTACCCCTAATAACGTTATAAATAACGGAAATGACTATTTTTATTTTCAGCATATTTTAAAGAAATTTCAAACTTTATAATAACAAAATATATAACTAACATTAAACTTTAATATATTTAATAATTAATAGGGAATGCCAAGGCATTTTCAATATAAAGCTTTGAATGCACTTCTGGGCACCCCCTGCCAAGAATTGGGTTGTATGTTCTTGCAACAAATTATATTCATGGTAGTCGGAAAAAGTATCGTTATGTTCGTTTGCTAATTTGTAAAAGTCAGAATGCAAGAACGAAGTAAGGTCAAGAACAATATTTCAAAGTAAATTACCGGAGCTATGCTTAAAAGAATTAAGTAAATAAATATATTTAGTGATGTACGTTATTTAGAAATCAGAGTAAATTCGCAAGGTTGGAATTCAATCAATGGAACATTACATGATCCTACAGTTTTGAAGCACAAAGCGATTTCACCCCACATGTACAAGAAATTGTCTTAAAGCGTGTAAGAAAACGGAAATATACAAGATTATTTCTGTAAACGAAAAGGAAGGCAAATGAAGGAAGAAGTCATCTATTACTAAGGAAGCTTTAAAGCAAGAAGAAAAACGGCGAAATGAAATTTCAGAAAAGTCCCAAGATAGAAATAGAAAAAAATTAAAAACTAAAGAGAGTGTGAACTAAAAAACTCAATCTTAAACTATTAATGATCTTAATGATTCTGCTACAGGAGTTACTTGAAAAAGAAAGTTAAAAGACAAAGAGACTAACATAAAGGAAAATAAATTTTCGAAAAATACGGATTCAAGCAATCAAGCAATCAAATCAATCAAAACCAGATTATTTGTTCAGAAATAAAAAATAATTGATAAAAATGCTTCTCCACCACTAACCTCTTAGTGATACAATTAAAGTTTAGTTTAATCTGATTCCTTCACCATTTCCTCAATATTATATATCAATATTATATATCAATATTATATATTAATTTTTTAAAGTTGCGTCCACCCTATTAAGAATTGAATTTTGAGAAAAACAAACTAATTTTAATCATTTTTTAGTTTCAAGTACATATTTAGACAAATAAAGCTTAAAATTTGGTACCCTATTATATTAGGGCTACACACACACACACACACACACACACACACACACACACACACACACATTACCGTTACGTCCTTCTTCTTTATTAACTCGACCGCCATCATAAATTTTGTTCAGAACACTTCTAATGTTTTTGTTTTGGTTTTATGTTATTAAGATTCATCAAATACTGTAATGTATTCTCTGGGTTCTTTTGCTTTTTGAAGCATCAAAAACTGTTTATCTTCTTAAGCAAAGGTGTTTTTTTTAAAGTCTCAAATTTCTAGAAATTGCCTAAGAGAGTATAGTTATAAAAAATGAGAATTTGTGTAAATTTTTATAGTTTTTAATTTAAATAATTATAACCTCTCTAAGTAAAACGTGGATATACAGTTAAATATTTCAGGAAAAACCGCATCTTATTATTAATAATATACGAGAAGATTAAGACAGTTAATTATCAGTAAAAAGTAACATTTTATCAAAATCAAATTAGCGCTCACAACTCCTAAAACCCAATTTTTCCTTTTTTTAACCTCATACAACAAAATTTAGGAGTGGATAATAAAAATTAAATTACTCATTTGTATTATATAGCTAATTGTGAAAAAAATGTTGAGTTTCAACGTTATTGACTTAATATTGACGATTCTAAATAAGATGTAAGAAAATGTGTTTTTTTCTTTTGGTATACATATACCTATGGTCCATGGGACGGACGAAACGTCTATATATCATAAAAAACGCATTTATTTTGTTGTGGATTGAAACAAATTTAAGGGCGATAAGCATTAAAACTCGAAAGAAACATTTTAAATTGTATGTTTTGATCAGCGTGGCGCTACATTTTACATTCTACATTCTATATTCTACATGCATGTCTCATTATTTTTATTTTCTACAGATACTTAAATGTCGATAAAAACACCTGTTTTCGACCCTTCAACTCCGTTTTGCTCAAATGCACGAAGCAATGCAATATTCTTGTTGCCGAATTCACAATCAGCGTACTAAAATTTATCAATTTTTTTGTTCAATTTCTGAACCATATGAATCATATATTTTAATAATTGGTCAATAATTTATTATCTGGTACAAATTACAATCATATAAGAGTTAAATCTCAGTGTTTTTTGTCGAGATATCATACTTACTATAGTAATTAAGAGAAATCTAGAATTCTTGAAAAACTGTTGCCACACAACCCAATGGTATTAAAAATAATTCTTTACACAAATGTTAGATGATTAAAAAACTTGGAGTGAGTAAGGTCCTGAAAAAAATTTGTGAATAAAAAATCTCTATCTTTCTTATTACAGAAGCAAGTAATCAATGGAACGACGGGCATAACGAAGTAAACTTTCGTGGAGCTTCTTATCGAAGTAATCAACCATTATCATTTAAGATGGAAAACGGTAGACTTATATTCACTTCAGGTAAATAGAAATCTAAATATAATCGAAAACAAATATAATTTCTTACCAGAGTTGGGCCGGATCTGATGTGTCACCTTTTTTATTCATTCGAATATTTTTTTTATAAGGCTCCACATATACGAAACACATTCCATCAATTTTATAGGGCGATAACCATTTTTCAGACCGGAAAAATTGTTTCTATTTTGAACATAATTTTTCCTTGCAAACTATACAAAATATTACAAAAGAGAACAAATATTTTTACATAATTTTTTGTGTATTTTCGAGCTATTTAAAAAGTTTTAAAACCGGGTTTTATAAAAATCCACTTTTAATAATTTTGGAAAAGCAGTTGCTACGCTAAATTAAAAAAAATCCTTAATATCTACGCATTAAAAAAAAAAACTTAATGTTAACTTTTAAGAATTTGTCTGTAATCTTTAGATGCTTATAACAAATCCAAAATATTTCTTTGATGAAACTGTAAAATACAATTCTTTGTTTTCAACATTGACTTATATATTCTAACAATAAATTCTTCTGACACCATAAGCTGGACTTCTCTTCTTGATTTGAAATGAAAATGTTTAGCTGGTGGCTTTTCTCGATATATTGAGAAAAAGTAACCCCTATGACCTCTGATTGTCCATAAAAGTTTAGGAGCGCCCCCCTCAACTTTCTAAACATATTTTAATTTAAATTATGATTCTCAGCTTCCTAAAAATGTTCTCTAAGACGTTCACGTGTGTGTTTTATATAATACAGTTTACTCGAGGTAAAGACACTAGAGGCACATTTTGGTCCACCTTGATCAGATTCATAGTGTATGCAAAATTTTTTTTAAACAATGAAAAATTTTTGGTGTTCAAAAAAAATTTAATTTTTTGGAAAAGGATTAGTATATTTGCAACTTATAGTACAATGTAGTATGTGTACGTAAAAAATACTTATCTTGAAAATAATTATTAACTATATTTATCTTACAGGAGAACCTACAATAAGTGGTTTACCAGAAAGATCTCCATCAGGTTCGCCGCAAAGTTCAACAACAGGTTCGTCGCTAAGTTCAACAATAAGTTCACCAACAGGTTCACCCACAAATTCACCACCACGAACTGGGTCACTAGCGAGCTCATCACAACAGCCAATCACGTCTGAAACAAAACCAGAGCCAATCATTCAAGATAATAATACCGTGCATAACAAGCGTGGCACTAAAGTTGGAATAATCAAAGATGGGGTGGCTTATAAATGGAATCCAACTGAAATGAAGGGTAATTTTCAAAACTAAAATACCTACTTACTACCCAATTATGTTTGAACATATTAAGATTTTATTACACCAGATAACACTAGTAGTAAAAGTGGTGAGTAAAATGTTTTGATGACAATGGAGAGAATTTGGTTTATCGGTGAAACTTGAAAACATTTAGCCTCGATGTCTGCACGGAAAAAAATATGGGACCAAATAGTTGTCTAGTTTCAGAACTTATTGTTACCAAAAATTGTAGTAGCTTTTCGCTCCGCGCTATGGGACTGATTCGTTCCCATGATCGGCAGAAAAAGCTACCATCGCAACTATAGTCTATACTAGACCATAGTTAAAGTATACTCTCTCACTTAGCGAGGCGACACCGTTTTGCCGACTATGGGACTGATTCGTTCCCAAACTGG
>JAAAKG020212152.1:0-22473 GCA_010014905.2 Druon quercuslanigerum | reverse complement strand
ACCGAATAGGCCACGCACAGAGGTGGTGCTTCATTGGGGCTCTCTTATACTTTTGATTCTGCTCATCAGTAATTTTTGTAAATTTTTTAAATTATTCATTGTTGTTTAAAATTATTTACAATTATTTCAATTCAGAATTATCCCCATATTAACGAATAAAACAATTATTAACAGTTTTTTTTATTTCTTAAAATTTTTATCAACTTTAATATTAATAAAAATTGTAGATATATTGTTACGAGAGTAAACTATTTTTCAAACGAATTAGGCATCTAACTTCTAAATGAATTATTTATATGAAAACCGCTCAAAAATATTAATAGTGAATAATAATGGAATTTCCAAAATAAATTAAATATAAAACAGTGCGTAGGTGTAATGAAAATTTAATTGCCGAAAAAGTTTGAGTATCGAATAATCGGGAAAATTTCCGATCGATAGGTACAAGAAAACGAATTTATATATAGTAAACCATAAAGGAAATTTGTAAACCATTTAATAGAAATTGCAGTTATAATAATATATAATAATAATTCCATTATTATTCACTTTTAATATTTTTGAGTGTTTTTAACATAAATAATTTATTTAGAATTTAGATGCTTAATTCGTTTGAAAAATAGTTTACTATCACAACAATATATCTACAATTTTTATTAATATTCTAGTTGATAAAAATTTTAAGAAATAAAAAAACTGTTCATCGTTTTTTTTATTCTTTAATATGGGGATAATTTTGAATTGAAATAATTGTAAATAATTTAAAAAAAAACAATAAATAATTTAAAAAATTTACAATAATTTGAAATCCCAATCAAGCACCACCTCCGTGCGTGGCCTATTCGGTCCTGTCTCAACGAAGGAGGCGAGCAGCAGACCGACCGAGAACCGTGATAGTCGACTAAAACTCAACTTAGATTTTTAACACAAAAGTGTGAGTTTTTAACAAAAAAGTTTAATTTGTATGAAATAGTTAAATTTTCTACCAAAATTGTTGAATTTTCAAACAAAAGATTATTTTCAATCCAAACAGAATAACTTTCAACAAAAAAATATCGAATTTTTACAGAATACAAGAAATTTAAACTAAGCAGATGCACTTCTTATTAAAAGAATTACATTCTGAAACAAAACAAAAAATAATTTTCTACAGAACAATTGCATTCTAACCCACTTGTAAACTATTTTTTATGTGAAATTAATGTAATATGAAAAAAAAGTTAAATTAAGTAAAAAAAAAGACAATGTATTAACCTAAAAGCGGAATTAGTTACTTTTTCAGTTTAAAAAATTATTTTTCAACAAACGAAAAAAAAACAATTTTAAACAAAATCGCTAAAGTTCCAATCGTATAGATGAATTTTGAAGTATTCAAATTTAAAGCGAAAGCTGTTGCATTAAAGAAAAAAAGAAAAATGTTTTAATTAATATTCTAGTTGATAAAAATTTTAAGAATTAAAAAACCTGTCTATCATTTTTTCATTCTTAAATATGGAGATAATTCTAAATTGAAATAATTGTAAATAATTAAAAAAACAATGAATAATTTAAAAAATGTATAATAATTTGAAATAAAAATTACTGATGAGCAGAATCAAAAGTATAAGAGAGCCCCAATCAAGAACCACCTCTGTGCATGGCCTATTCGCTCCTGCCTCAACGAAGGAGGCGAGCAGCAGACCGGCCGAGAACCGTGATCGTCGACTAAAACTCAACGCAGATACGATTGAACATTTTTAATCATATCTCCGGAACCGATCAAGATTTTTTAAGTTTCTTCGGCTTAAATTAAAGATAAAATTCCAGGCTCTATGTCGTATAATTTTCAGATTTTTGCAACAGTTTTCCTAGGTCATGCTAAAAGTTGAAGTCGACGTACGAAATCTTAGAAAATCTAGAATTTTTTTTAAAAACTTATCACGTTCTGTATTCTCTTCAGCAGATCAAAAAAAAATCTGTTTGACATTACTAGAAGTGGAATTTCATAGGCTTTCCAGCTGCGTTTTTAAAATTCTCTATCATTTTTTTTCGCTGAGTTATCGTGGTTCAAAGCCAGCAGTGATTTTGAATAGTGCTTGCGTCAATCGACCTCATAATTTCCAACGGTAGTGTTCACTTACTTTATCTTTCAAAAACTACTTTTAATTCTCTTTGTTTGCAATAAATATTTATTATCCTCAAAAACGAACTTTTATTGTATTTTTATTCAAACTTTTTCAAGGAATGTTTAAACTCAAGAAAGCTTGAACTATCAAATTGGGAACGAAAGGAAAGAAAGAAAGACCGAATGAATAGCAATTAACTAAGAAAGATTCCTTTTTGTAACTTCGAAGCCTGAGGATAGAACTTTTTCTTTTCGAAAGACAATTAAAGCTTGCCGGCTCCTCGAGATTTCTCGCGCTTTAATGAAGGACTCTTCAAACCCAGTCGCGGTTTCAGTTGTCCTACTTTTTCAGCCACTAAAACCTCTTCTTAATGCTTTTTATATTTCTTTACAAAATATTATATCGACTCGGGTGGTCAATAATGCATTGGAAATATTTTTTATTGCATTTTCATGTGCTTAAATTAATTACAATCATTTGGGTATGGGGAGGGGGGGGGTCAACTATTTTTCTATATTTTCTGGAATGGTAGAAAAGTCGAATATTCAGTCTCGTATTTAGACGGAAGATAAATAACTCTGTTAAAAAATTCATTTTTCTAGTTGCAGATTGATCGACAATTTAACTATTTTTCGAAAGTTTGCTCTTTTTTATTGAAAATTTAAATATTCGATTTTTGTTAGAATAATGTATTTTTTAGTTAAAACTTTAATCTTCTAGGTTGAAAATTTCAACGGTCTGATATTTAATTTATGTATTTTGATAAAAATTTTTTTTTAGAAAAACAATTTTTTTTATTAAAACGAAACTGCTAGGTCAAATAATAAACTGTTAGGTTTAAAAATGATCTGTTTAGGTTAGAAATCATTTTAAGTTTTTTTTGGAGATTTGTCTTGTTTGGTTAAATTAAACTGTTTTTGATTTATAATAAAAATATTTTTAGTTTCGATTTTTTAAAGAGAAAGCTAATCCTTTTGACTCAAAATTTGTTGACGTATTTGGTTCTAAAGATTAACTGCTTTGTTAAAAATTCATTTGTTTCTGGGTGAAAATTCATCATTATGGTTAAAAAGTTATTATCTTTTTTCGAAAATTGAATCATTATTTTTAATGCGTCTTTCTTATCAAAATCGACTATTCTAAATTTAAAATTTAAATGTTATTTTGGTTGATTCAGAACCAATGTATTTAGATTTTTATATTATTAAAAAATTGAAAAATAATAATCCAAACATGTCTAAAAATTGCTAACATTAAAAATATTATTATTTATTTAATTACAATTTTTAATATTTTATTGATACAAAAATTAAATAAAAAGACTTCTTCTATGATATTAAGGTAAAAACATTTACAACTCAATTAGAGGAAATCATAAAATATTTTTAATCTTAAAATAAAAAATTTAAAATTTTTGTCATTGAAAATATCAAATCTTAAATTTTTCTGTAAAAATTCGTATTTTTTTTGTATTAAATCAATTTTTTAGTTAAATATTCAATTTTTTTATTGAAAATTAAACTTTTTTTGCTTTAAAATAAAAATATTTTTTCGTTCAAATATTAGCTATTATATTTTTCGTTTAAAATTAACTTTTTTCTTGAAAATTCATATTTTCGCGTTGAAAATTCAACAGTTTTGTAGAAAACTCATCTTGTTAAAAAATAAACTAATGGTTTGAAAATTCAAGTAATTGGTTGAGAATTCGTCATTTTGTATTTTGAAAATTGGTCGTTTTTGTAAAAATTAAACTGCTTTCGTTTTAAAATAAAAATTTATTCTTTAAATTTAGAATTTTTTAAAACTTATTTGGTTGGAAATTTCTGTATTTTGCAAAAATCTATTTTTTTTGTTGCAGCAAATAATTTTTTTGTGTGAGAAATTGGAACTATTTAGTTAAAAATTCAACTGCTGTGTTGAAAAATCTGTTTTTGTTGAGAATTCAGCTGTGTGTCTGAAGATTGACTTTTTTTTAAATTAATGTGTTATACAAAAATTAACTATTGCAAATTCGGCTGAAATCGAGTTTTTTCAATTAAAAAATTCAGCTCTTTGGTTTTAAATTCATGTCAATTATTAAAAAATCGTCCCTTTTAGTAAAAAATTAAAATTTTTAACTTGAAAATATAACTGTTTTGTAGTAAATTAGGTTTTTTTTACTGAAAAATAATTTTTTGTAACAAAAATTTAACTATTGCCTTTTTGATTGAAAAATGATATTTTTTAGATAAAAAAAATCAACTGTTTAGTTAAAAATGTATGTAAATTACTATTAAAAATTTGTCTTTTTTAGTAGAAAATTAATATTCTTTGTTAAAAATTTATTGAGTCAACAAGGCTGGAAAATTGAACAATTTAGTCAAAAGCCAACTGTTTAATAAAAAATTCAACTGTTTTGTAGAAAATGATTTTTTTTGTTGTTGCTAGAAAATAATTACTTGTAACAAAAACGTATCGTCTATTTGATTAAAAATTGATGTTTTTTAGTTTAAAAAATCAACTATTTAGTTTCAAATTTATGTCAATAATTGAAAATACGTCTCTTTTAGTAGAAAATCAATCTTCTTGCTCGAAAATTTTTATTGTAAGCGATGTTGAAAATTTTAACAATTTAGTAAAAAGTTTAACAGTTTATTAGAAAATTCAACGGCTTTGCTGAAAATTTCCTTGTGCATTTTAAAAATTAATTTTTTTAATGAAAATTTGAAAATTTGGTTGAGAATTCAACTGTTTGAATAAAAATTAACTTTTTTACTCAATATTCATATTTTTTCGGAAATTTTAAATCTTTCTTTAAAAATTTCTCTTTTTACTTAAAAAAAAATTGTAGAAATTTAATCTTTTTAATTAAAAAAAATTGCCTAATTTCATAAAAAAAATTATGATTTTACCAAATCGTCCTTTCTCACAATTGTCTACAGTAATTTTTTGGATAAGCCGTAAATAAAGTCACGAAAAAAAATAAATTTTAAGTTAAAATTATTTCTATTCAAAAACAGTCGAATTAAACCAAAAAATACGATAAAAAAATTAATTTTCAACCAAAAGAAAACGAATTTATAAGATAATATTTTAATTTTCAAGCAAAGAAATGAAAAAAGATCCATGAAAAAAGATTAGTTTTCGACAAAATATGAAATAGTTAAATTTTCAGTTAAAAAATTAATTTTTTATAAAAATAGATTAATTTTGAACAAGATATAACTATTTAAACAAGTTAAGAATTTTTAAAGGAATTTTCAAATAAATAGCTGAATTTTTAACTGATAATTGTAAAGAGTAAATTAAAAAAAGTGGTGTCATTCATATTAAATTTACACTAAAACGCGGATTTAGTAACAGTTTAAGGAGTTGCTTGCAAATAGCCGTGTTACTAACTCATGGGGGTCGAAGCGTAAACAGTCACACAGCCTGAACCGTTTATGATTCGAATGCATAATATTGCGCAGTATACTCAACTGAGTACTCGCGTACTGCGCACCCTTCCAAGTGCAGTTCCAGGATTTAAAAAACCTGTGGTTACGAAATCGGGTTTTTGATGTACTACAATTGTATCGCTATAAGAAAGAAACTTCTGTAAATGCTATACAATCTTTTAAATTATATAAGATTTTCTGTAAAATTAAAATTAATTCTATTCAAAATCAGTTGAATTTAATCAAGAAATACGTCAAAAAATTAGTTTTTAACCAAAAGAAAACGAGTTTATAACAAAATACTTAAATTTTAGGCAGAGAAAATCAAAAAGGTTGTCCATGAAAAAATATAAATTTTCGAACAAAACTGAAACAGTTGAATTTTCAGTTAAAAAATAAATTTTCTATAAAAATAGATTACTTTTTAACAAGGTGTAACTATTTAAACAAGTTAAGAATTTTTAAAAGAATTTTCAACTAAATAGCTTAATTTTCGACTAAATAGCTTAATTTTCGACTGATAATTGTAAAGAGTGTAAGTAAATTAAAAAAATGGTGCCATTTATATTAAATTTACACTAAAACGCCGATTTAGTAACAGTGTGCGTAGTTGCTTGCAAATAGCCTTGTTACTAAATCGTGGGGATCGAAACGTAAACAGTCCCACTGCCTTAACCGTTTATAATTCGAATGCATAATATTGCGCAGTATAATCAACTGAGTACTCGCGCACTGCGCGCCCTTCCAAGTGCAGTTCCAGGATTTAAAAAATATGTGGTTACGAAATCGGGTTTTTGATGTACTACAATTGTATCGCTATAAGAAAGAAACTTCTGTAAATGCTATACAATCTTTTAACTTATATAAGATTTTCTGTAAAATTAAAGTTAATTCTATTCAAAAACAGTCGAATTAACCAAAAAAATTAATTTTCAACCGAAAGAAAATGAATTTATAACAAAATACATCAATTTTCAAGCAAAGAAATGAATTTTAAACTAAAATAATTAATCATTATAAAAAAAGTTTTAACGTAATAGTTAAATTTCCAGCCTTACAGATTTATTTTCAACTAAAAAAGTTGTCCATGAAAAAAGATTACTTTTCGACAAAAAATGAAATAGTTAAATTTTCAGTTAAAAAATTAATTTTTTATAAAAATAGATTAATTTTTAACAAGATATAACTATTTAAACAAAATAAGAATTTTTAAAAGACTTTTCAACTAAATAGCTGAATTTTCAACTGATAATTGTAAAGAGTGTAAGTAAATTTTAAAAAATGGTGTCATTCATATTAAATTACACTAGAACGCCGATTTAGTAATAGTGTGGGGAGTTGCTTGCAAATAGCCTTGTTACTAAATCGTGGGGATCGAAACGTAAACAGTCCCACAGCCTGAACCGTTTATGATTCGAATGCATAATATTGCGCAGTATACTCGAGTGAGTACTCGCGCACTGCGTCCCTTCCGAGGGCGGTTCCAGGACTACAATTTTATCGGTATAAGAAAGAAACTTCTGTAAATGCTATACAATCTTTTAAATTATGTAAGATTTTCTGTGAAACCTATTTTTTTTTTAATGTTGGAAAATGAACCGAGTTTTTCTAAAGAAAAGTTAATTATGGCGTACGCTGATCTAGTTACATGAAATGGAACTTGTTTCATTGTTTCATCTTCTCACAAACGATCTTTTATTTTCAATTATCGCTTTTCGTATTACACTTTGCTCTACTTTTTTAATACCTTTCGCGTATATAAAAGTTCGACCTGCGCTTATGATAGAAAGTTTTATATCAAGTTTTCTAGATTGATAGTGGAAATAAGAGGTTTAACTTTACGACCTTTAGAAAAGCTTATCGATACGCTTATTGCTAGATTATATAAATTTTTTTTCAACTAATCTTTAAGAAGCATTGTTATTTTTTTAGATGAAAGAAACGGGGTTGTTTTTTCGACTAAAGTAATTCAAAATGCAGTATGGAAACTGAACCAAAAATGGAACAGTTAAATTATCAGTTTCGAAAATTAATTTTTAACAAAAAAAAAAATAATAATCAACCTGCTAGATTCTATAAAAAAAATTATTAAAATAATATTTAAAACCACAAATAAGAAAATTAATTTTTTAACGAAGAACTTTCTATCCAAAAAGACAAAATTTAAAAAAAATAAAAAAATCATCAACCAAGCAGATGCATTGGATAAAATTTTCCAACCAAAAAGATGGATTTTCTAAAATACAATTACATTTTCGATCGAAAAATACGATTTAAAAAAAAAAAACTTAGAGTTTAAACAAATTGTTTCAATTTGTAACAATTTATTGAATTTTCAATTCAAAAGGATGGATTTTCAACATAAAAGTTGATTTTTGAACCAAAAATATGAATTTTTAATCCAAAAGAATAAATTTTTTTTTCAACTAAAGTAATTCAATATGCAATATGGAAAGTGAACCAAAAATGGAACAGTTAAATTATCAGTTTCGAAAACAAATTTTTAACAGACAAAAAAAAAAATAATAATGAACCTGCTATAGATTCAATAAAAAAATAAATTTTTGACATAGTTTTTGAAATCAAAAATGAGAAAATTAATTTTTTAACGAAAAACATTAACTTTCTATCCAAAAAGACAAAATTTCAAAAAAATACAAAAATCGTCAACGAAGCAGATGATTTGGATAAAATTTTCCAACCAAAAAGATGAATTTTTTAATATACAATTACATTTTCGACCGAAAAATACGATTTTTTTTTAAACTTAGAGTTTAAACAAATTGTTTTAATTTGAACCAAATTTTTGAATTTTTAATTCAAAAGGATGAATTTTCAACAAAAAATTGATTTTTGAACAAAATAGTTGACTTTCAAAGCAAAAAGATAAGCTTTTCACTAAAAGGCAAATTTTCAATAAAATATATAAATATTAATCCGAATCATTGAGCTTTAGAGTAACGAAGATAATTTACAAACAAAAAATGGAATAGTTAAATTTTTATTTTGAAAATTCCTGTAAAAAAATTGAATTTTCAACGAGATTAATTCAACCAAAGAGACAAATTTTTGAACAAAATAGTTGAATCCTCAACCGAAAAGATACATTTTTAACAAAGAACATTTTTTTATAACCAAAAAGACGAATTTTTAACAAAAGACACTAATTTTTTTACCAGAAAGTTGAATTTCCAACTAGAAAAGATAATTTTACAAACAAAAATGGAATCGTTACGTTTTTAGATAAAAAAACTAATTAAATAAAAAAAATTTGCTTAAAAAAGAAATTTAATGAAGAACAATTTGAATTCAACCGAAAGATAAATTTTCAGCCAAATAGTTAAGTCCTCAACCTAATTGAACAATTAAAAAAAATCACTAAAAAGACTAAATTTTAACGAAATACAAAAATCTTCAACCTAAAAAAAAATTAATTGTTAACTATTTGAATTCTAGAAAAGAAGATTACATTTTTAGCAAAATAATTAAATCTTTAATCAAGCAGATGAATTGTCGAATCAAAAAGACGAACTTTGTACCAAACAATTAAATTTATAATCCGAAAATTGAATTTGAAATTTTTAATTTTTTACCCTGGAAGAATGAATTCTCAACGAGAAAGTTATTTTTCAACTAAGAAAGATAAATTTTTAAAAAACTATTGGAATTCACATCTAAAAAATGGAATTTTCAAGAAAGAAACTCAATTATCTACTCAATAAGGTGGAATTTACAACAAAATATATGGATTTTCTAACAAATAGTTGAATTTTCGAGTCAAAAAGACGAATTTTTCACTAAACTGTAAAATTTTATACCCGATGGATCTGTTCTTAAAGAAAACGTTCATTTTTAAAGAAGCCAGGTAAATTTTTTACAAAATAGTTAAATTTTTAACCAAAAAAATGGAGTTTTTTCCACAAAGAGTTTAATTTTCAACACAAAAATGTGAGTTTTTAACAGAAAAGTTTAATAGTTAATATTAAATTAATTTAATTAAAATTAATATTGAAATAATTTAATATTAAATTATTATATTAAATATTTAATAGTTAAAATAGTTTAATGGTTAAATTTTCAACCAAAAAGATTTCCATCCAAACAGATTAACTTTCAACAAACAAAGACCAAATTTTTACAGAATACAAAAAAATTTAAACTAAGCAGATTTACTTCTTACCAGAATAGATATATTTAAACAAAAACAATCAAATTTTCTACAAAAAAATTAAATTTTAACCTGAAACTATTCATTTTCCTCAAGACAGTTTTTATTTATTTATTTTTTATATAGAATTTTTTTATTGCATTGTTAGAGTAAGAGATAGATTTACACAAAATAATTGCATTTTAACCGACTTTTAAATTATTTGTTATGTAAAATTAATCTAATATGGCATGAAAAAAGTTGAGTTTAGTTAAAAAAATTATTTTTCAATCAACAAAAAAAAACAATTTTTAAAAAAGTTTTTAAAGTTTTAATCCTATAGATGAATTTTAAACTATGTAAAAAGATAAGCCAGCAACAAAAATGGATTATCAGCAAAGTATGCAGCTTTTAAATAACTAGTTGAATTTTCAACCATAAAAGATGAATTTTCAACAAAAATTTATTTCATCCAAGAAATATTTAAATTTATATCGAAAGCTGTTGCATTAAAGCAAAAAATAAAAATGTCTAAAACTTGCCATTTTAATTTTAAAAAATTTTGAGTGTCGGAGACCTAAATTCTAACGGAGCATTCTGAAGAACTTGTAGACAGTAAGCAACTAATCTTTAAAAATTATTATTTTTCCAAAATAAATAAACAAAAATTTTGTTTTCCAACTAAATTATTCTACAATTCAATGAAGTGAATTGACCATAGAGAAAGTCAACATAATTTTAATAAAAAATTGCCTTTGCTATTAACAAAATATTTGAGGGCTAAGCACCTAAATTTCTATCAGAACATTCTGAAGAACTTGTAGACAGTGAGCAACTAATCTCTAGGAAACATTGTTACTTTTTTCAGATTAGTGAAAAAATATTTGTTCCCACTAAAGTAATTCAAAATAGAATGTGGAAGGTGAATAATAAATTAATGAAAAATAATATCATTATTAACAAATTTTTTGAAGGTTAGAAACCTAAAATTTCATAAGAACATTCTAAAGAACTAATGTTCAAGAAGCATTGCTGCTTTTTCAGGTTAGAGAAAAGAAGATTTTTCGACGAAAGTAATTAAAAATGCAATTTGGACGGTGAAGAACAAATTAATGTCACATTTTCGTCATTATTAGCGAATTTTTAAAGGCTACAAACCTAAATTGCATAAGAATGTTCTAAGGAACTAGAGGAAAAGTTAGCAGCTTATATTTAAATAAATTCAGTGAAGAAAATTAACTATGGAGAAAGTCAAAAGGAAATACAAAAAAAATGGCCTTTGCTATTAACAAAATATTTGAGAGTTAAGCACCTAAATTTCTATAAGAACATTCTCAAGAACTTGTAGACAGTGAGAAACTAATCTTTCAGAAGCATTGTTACTTTTTGCAGATTAGAGAAAAAATTATTTTTTAAACTAAAGTAATTCAAAATACAACCTGGTAGATGAATAATAAATTAATAAAAGATTCCGCCATTATTCACAAATTGTTTAGGAGGTTAGAAACCTAAAATCCATAAGAACATTCTAAAGAACTAATGTTCAAGAAGCATTGCTACTTTTTCAGATTAGAGGAAAGAAAATTTTTCGGTGAAAGTAATACATTGCATAAGAATATTCTAAAGAACTTGAGGAAAAGTTAGCAATGTACGTTTAAAAAACATTCTTATTTTTTCATATTAGAGAAACAAGAATGTTCTTTTTTTGGAATAAAGTAACGCAAAATGAAATACAGAATGTGAACAACAATTACATCAAAAATTTCCGTTATTATGGACAAATTGTTTCAGGTTTAGAAACCTAAATTCCATAAAAACATTCTGAAGAAATGATCTGCATCTTGAAGGAAAGAAAGTGAGCAACTAATACTTAATAAGCACTGTTTTTTTCTAGATTAGAGAAACAAGAATGTTTTTTCCTGCTAAAGCAATTCAAAATGCAATATGGAAAATAAACAACAAATTAATTAAAATTGTCGTTATTATTAACCAATTGTATGAGGTTTGAAAACTAAATTCTATAAGCAAATTCTGAAGAACTTGTAGAAAGTGAAATGTACAAAGGAATTTTCCAGATTAGAGGACAAATTTTGTTTTTTTTTTCGTCTAAAATAATTCAAGATGAAATGGGGAAGATGAACAACAAACTAATTAAAAAATTTCGTCCTAATTAACAAATTTTTCGTGGGTGAGAAACCTAAATTTCATAAGAACATTCTGAAGAACTTATATAAAGTGAGCAACTAATCTTTAAGGAGCATTATTATTTTTCCAGAATAGATAAACAATATTTTTTTCTCAGATAACTTGAAATTCTTTACAGAAAGTCAACAAATGCATAACAAATTTCTGTTATTATGAATTATTTGAGAATCGGAAACCTAAACTTCATTGAATTCTGCAGAATTTGTAGAAAGAAAGCAACTAATCTTTGAAAGACATTGTTATTCTTCCTGATTAGAGAAACGAAATTTTTCTTTTGACTAAAGTAATTTAAAATCTAATGGAGAGATTGTGCAACAAATGTGCAAAAAATTGCAGTAATTATGAAGAAATTGTTTAAGTTTATGAAATCTAAATCCGATAAGAACATTCTGAAAAACTAGTAGCAAGGGAGCAACTGATCTTTAAGAAGCATTGTTATTTCTTTATATTAGAGAAACAAGAATTCTTTTTTCCACTAAAGTAATTTTTAATGAAATACGGATTGTAAATAAAAAATTCGTTATTTTAAAGAAATTGGTTGACATTTGGATACCCAAATCCTATAAGAAAATTCTGAACAACTTGTAGAAAGTGATCAACTAATCTTTAAGAAGCATTATTAATTTTCCAGATTAGAGAAGCAATGTTTTACGTGTATAGTAATTATTACTTTAGTGATGAAGGTGCATAAAAAATGCAATAAAACAAATGCATGAATATTGCCGTTATTATTAATAAATTATTGCGGATTAAAAAACAAAATTCGATCAGAAAATGTTTTTAAAAACTTGTAGCTACTACTCTTTAAGAAGCATTATTAATTTTCCAAATTAGAGAAACAAAAACGTTTTTTTTTAACAAAGTAATTCAAAATGAAAAACAGAAAGTGAACAACAAATGCTTAACAAATTGTTGCTCTTGTGAACAAATTTTTTGAGGGTTGGAAACCTAAATTCCACAAGAGCATTCTGATGAAATAATCTTTAAGAATCATTTTTATTTTCCCATTATAGACCAACAAGAATGTTCTTTTTGAATAAAATAATTTCAAATATAATACAGAATGTGAACAACAAATGCATAAACGATTATCTTTATTATGAATAAATTGTTTAATAGTTGGAAACCAAAATTCCATAAGAACATTCAGAAAAACTTGTAGAAAGTGAACTAATAAACAAGAAGAAAAAGTCTTTATTATAAACAAAATTTTTTGAGACCATCCAACTTAAATTTCATGAAAAAAATTCTGAAGAACTTGTAGGAAATGATCTTAAAACGGATTTTAAACTTCAAAACTTGTTTGATGTTTCGAATAATACTACTTGAGATGGGTCGACCTAAGGGTTCTTTTTCAAGACGCAGAATAAATTTCATCGTCTTAAGGTTATTTGGAGGAACTTACGAAACGAATTTTAAATCAAGATTTGTATTTGAAGAATTGTCCCCATATTTTATGGCTATCGCGTGACACGTGTCGCATTTATGAAACTGAGGAATCTTTTTCAAAGTGGTGAATAAATTTCAGCTCTGGCACTGTTGAAGGTACCATAACTAATAGATGAATAAAGATTCTTTTCAGAATGAAAGGATTACTATTCTATTTCTTCCGAAAACATCCATATTGATAATCATCTTCTTTTAATGATTGCTTTTTGCGTTTTTAAAAAAAATTCTTTTTTATTTCAGCACATTCCTTTATAAATAAATTCTGCAGTTTAATAATTTTTAAAATTACCATCATATTTTGGACTTAAAACTTTTTTCTTTATTCCCCCTGCCTAAAGAATTTTTAAAATTTCTTTTTTTTCTTATTTACTGAAAAAACAATATTCTAATTTTAAGATTTTCCCAATAAGTTGAGGAATATTTGCAACTTAAATAGGCGTGAAGAAGAATATTTTGTATTTGTGCTTATATTTCCTGTCTTATCTCGAGAAAAAATTTTTTTCTGTTATTTCAAGGATTGAATGAGATTATGAGCCATGTCCTATGAACAAACATTATTTTGATGAAAAAGATTAAAATTTACGATAAATATTCATCTTTCTTAGTCATTGTTTTTGCAATTGAATTTTGTCTGATTTTTTCTTCTTAACAATTTTTTTTAAAGATGGTTGAATTTGAATAAAAATCATTTTTAAAATTTTTGTAATTAAAAATAAGTTTCTAAATTTAAAATTACAGCATCTTTAATATTATTTCGATTCTTAAAATCATGGAAAAAATATTTTATAAGAAAATCCAAATATTTTTGGTTCAGAGTTACTTCTTTTTGGTTTTAATTGTTTGAATTTTAAATTTAATTAATTGATAGTAAATAAAATTATTTGTCGCAAAATTAACTTTTATGTTAAAAATTCGTATTTTGGGTTGAAAATTTAACAATTTTGATAGAAAATTCATTTTGTTGGTTTCAAATTTGTGGTAAAAAAATACAACTGTTTGGTTGATTGGTTCATTTTCGATAAAAAGTTATTGTTATTTGTTAAAAATTTATCATTTGGTTAAAGCTTCCACTATATATTGTTGGAAATTAGTTTTTTTAGTAAAAAATTAATTTCTTCGTTAAAAATTGAACTGTTTTGTTAAAAACTCGTCTTTTGTATTAAAAATTCATCTTTTATGATCAAAAGTTTATCTTCTTGGTTAAAAATTCATCGTTTTGGTTGAGAGTTCGTCTTTAGGGTAGAAAATTAATTTTAATTGTTGGGAATTTAATTTTTTAGTAGCGGATTTAGTTATTTTCTTAAAAAATTGAATTCAGCTTGTTAAAACTCTTTTTTTATTTTTGTTCAACATAAATGTTTCAAATTGAAAATATAAGTATGCCATTTTTTGTTGAAAATTCATGCTTTTTACATTGAAAATTTAATTGTTTGTTTGAAAATTCATCTTTCTTGATTCAAAATTACATTGTCGTTAAAAGTTCATTCTTTACGTTTGGCAATTGCACTGATTTGCAGAAAATTCATCAAATTAAATTTTTTAGTGAAAGTTAATTTTTTTGTTGAGCTTTCATCTGATTTGTTGAAAATTCGTATTTTAGTGGAAAATTAATTCATTTTTTTTTGATCAAAATTAAATTTTTTTGTTAAAAGTTCATCCGTTTGTGTTAAAAGCTTAATAATTTTGCATAAAATAAAAGCATTTGTTCAAAAATAAACTTTCATGCTGGAAATTCGTATTTTCGGGTTATCAATTGTTTCGTAGAAACTTCATCTTTTTGGTTTAAAAATTCATCTCTGTTTTTAAAATTTTTGGTTCAGGATCTAACTTTTTAATTGAAAATTCATCCTTTTTGGTGGAAAATAAAGTAGTAAAATAGAAAATGAAACTATTTGTTTAGGAAAACCAGAAAAAACTTTCAATATATTAATATTTTTTAAAAAACTGTTTGGTTAAAGATTCTTGTATTTTGTTAAAAATCCATGTTTCTTTATTTGAAAAGTCATTTTCCAAAAAAATATTCACATATTTTATTTTTGGTTAAAACTTATCTTTGTTAATGGAAAATTCAGCTCTGCATTAAAATTCATGTATGTTTTTTTAATTTATCTTTTTGGATGAAAAATTAAACAATTCAGTATAAAATGAAACTATTTGTTTCGAAATTAATTTTCTTTTTGAAAAAATATATTTTAGGGTTGAAAATTGTTTTGTTTGGTAGAAAATTCGTCTTTTTGGTTAATGCTCTTCGTTGGAAATTTATCTTTTTGGTAGAAGAGTAATATTTTTAATTCATCTTTTAACGTTGAATTTATTAAGTTGAAAATTCAATTTTCTTTATTTCAAAAGTATTTTTTTTTTAAATAAATATTGAACTATTTCGTTTTTCGTTAAAACGTTTTTTTATTGAAAATTTAACTAGTTGTTTCAAAATTCATGTATTTTGTTAAAAATTCGTCCTTTTGGATAGAAAATTAAATAATTCAGTAAAAAAAACCACTATTTCTTTAGAAAATATGTTTTTGTTGAAAATTCCTATTGTTGGTTTGAAAACTTAATTGTTTGGTAGAAAAATCGTGTTTTTTGTTTAAAAATTTATCTATTCAGTGGAATGTGAATTTTCATTGTTGGAAATTTGTTTTTTGTTGAAGATTCAACTATTTTTTTTTTAATTCGTCTTTGTTCTTACATTTATTTAGTTCAAAATTTATTATTGTTTATTTGAAAAGTAATTTAAAAAAATAAATATTTAACTGTTTCATTTTTGGTAAAAACCGATCTTTAATAATTAAAAAATCAACTATTTGGATGAAAATTCGTGTACTTTTTAAAACTTTCTCTTTTTGAATGAAAAATTTCAGCAGAAAATAAAAATATTTGCTTAGAAATTAATTTTTTTGTTTGTTTTGAAAATGAATATTTTTGAGTTGTAAATTTAATTGTTTGGTAGAAAATTCGTCTTTTTGGTATGAAAATTAATCTATTTCCGTAAAAAAAAAAATAAAAACTTTTTGGTTGAAGATTTTTTTTTTTAAATTTATCTTTTCACGTTGAATTTATTAAGTTGAAAATTCAATTTTCTTTATTTCAAAAATAATTTTTTAAAATGAATATTTAACTATTCCTTTTTTGGTTAAAACCTTTTTTTATTGAAAATTCGACTATTTGTTTCAAAAGTCATATATTTTTTTGAAAATTCGTCCTTTTGGATAGAAAATTAAATTGTTGTAAATTAAATTTTTTGGTAGAAAATTTATCTTTTTGGTTTGAAAAGTTATCTATTTGGTAGAATGTTAATCTTCTTTGTTGGAAATATATTTGTTGTGAAGGTTCAATTATTTTCTTAAAAATTCGTCTTTTTCGTTAAATTTATTTAGTTCAAAATTCATTATTGCTGATTAGAAAAGTAATTTAAAAAAAGAAATATTTAACTGTTTCATTTTTGGTTCAAACTTATTTTTAATAATTAAAAAATCAACTATTTGGATGAAAATCCGTGTACTTTTTAAAAATTTCTCTGTTCAGATGAAAAATTAAATAATTCAGTAGAAAAAAAATATTTTTCTCAGAAATTAATTTTTTGTTTGAAAGTTCAGATTTTAGAGCAGAAAATTTATTTGTTTGGTAGAAAATTTACCTTTTTGGTTTGAAAAGTTATCTTTTTGGTAGAATGTTAATCTTCTTTGTTGGAAATTTATTTTTTGTGAAGGTTCAATTATTTTCCTAAAAATGCGTCTTTTTCGTTAAATTTATTTAGTTCAAAATTCATTATTGTTAATTTAAAAAGTAACTTTAAAAAATAAATATTCAACTTTTTCATTTCTGGTTCAAACTTATCTTTAATAATTAAAAAATTAACTATTTGGATGAAAATTCGTGTACTTTTTGAAAATTTCTCTTTTTGGATGAAAAATTAAATAATTTAGCAGAAAATAAAAATATTTGATTAGAAATTAATTTTTGTTTTGTTTTGAAAATGCCTGTTTTTGAGTTGTAAATTAAATTTTTTAGTAGAAAATTCGTCTTTTTGGTATAAAAATATTAATCTATTTCCGTAAAAAAATAAATAAAAACTGTTTGGTTCACGATTCTTGTTTTTTTTTTAAATTTGGTCTTTTTGGGTAGAAAGTTAATGTTCTTTGTTGTAAATTGATCTTTCTGGTTAAAACTTAAAGTATTTTGTTAAAATGTCATCTATTTTTGTTGAATTTGTTTTGAAAATTCCTTATTGTGTATCTGAAACATATTTTTTCAAAATAAATATTTAACTATTACATTTTTGTTTAAAACCTCCCTTTGTTAATTGCAAATACAACTATTTGTATCAAAATTGATCTGCTTTCTTGAAAATTGATCTTTTTAAGTAAAATTAATATTCTGCATTAAAAATTCAACTTTTTAAACCGATTCTCCTTTACGCCGGAAGAGAGGAAACTTTTCTGCCCCGAAAAAAATCCTGACAAGTTTATCCTTCATCAAATTGAATTTTTCTTCAGAGTTCAGTATGCGAGTATACTTTTTTGAAAAGACGTCCAGACGTCCAGTGAGCTCAAGTTGTTTGGCGACTTTCAGAAGTTTCATTAGGCTCTAACGACGTCAGCTAGTGAGTGCGAGATAGGGCGCGAGTCGTGACAGATGAGTCGCATTACGCCCGGCCCGGTGCGGGCAGGGTCGGCTTTGCATGTCTAGCCCGGTTGATGAGTCTCGGACGTCTCTAATACACTCATGGGTGGGTAGGTTTTATATAAACACATAAGGTGCCTATCCATGTATTGCATTTTACAAGAAAAGACTAGAGAGCAGAGGAGATGAGACGCCACTCTAATGACTTTCCACTTCAATGAAAGTCCATGTGTTCCCAGGTATATTTCAAGACTCATTTATGAAGCAGCAAGGCCTGCAAGATATCTTTTATTCACTTTGACGTCAGCGACTCTGATTGCTCGTTTCATTTCATAAGAATTACAGCTCTCGATCTTTTTTAGAAAACCTGTTAGGGACCGTACTTAAATCACGTAACAGCTCAGGAGGGGGGGGGGGGGGGGGGGAAAGAGAAAATTTTTTGGGACATGTTACCCCTCTTAAGAATTTCTTTTTAGTTTTAAATTTTGTTTATTAAAGGAATCTGTATTATCATCAGAGAATTAACGAAATTCTTAACGTCTTTTCAGACTAGATAGAGCTGTAAATTAAAAAAAAATTAATTACTTTTTTTCTGAAAAGAGATATCGTTCTCTACTGGGAGAAATCAAAAGAAGAATTCTTTTTCAGAAATACAAGCATTATTTTTCCAGGTGTAACGTATTCAAATTTGTCTAGGAATCTGCATTATCATCAGAGAATAACAGAAATTGTTAACGTATTTTCAGACTAGATGGAGCTATTATTTGGTTAAGAATTTAGCAATTTTCTGAAAAAGATATCCTTTTTGGTTGCAAATTCAACTGTTTTCTTACAAATTCGTCTTCTTGGGTTAGAAATTCAGCTTTTTTCATAGATCATTAACATTTTGTTTAAAATTAATATTTTGTTCCTGACAAGTAAACTGAAATATTTTTTTAATGAAAACTATTTTTTCTAAAAATTTGTCTTTTTAATTTAAAATTTAATCTTTTTCAGTATAAATAGTGCATCTTTCTTTTAAAAAATACAACTGGCTTGTTGAAAATTAAACTATTTCCTAGAAAATTTACATTTTTTTAAAACTCCTATTTGTTGAACTTGTCTTTTTGATTTAAAAATCCAACTGTTTTAGTGGAATTTTCCTTTTTTCTCGAACAAAAATGAAACTGTTTGTTTGGAAATTTAACAGTCTTACTTTCTTGTTGCAACTATTTTGTTAAAAATTAAACTATTTCCTAGAAAATTTACATTTTGTTCAAATCTCCTATTTTTTCTTGTAAAGTCAATTGAAATCTTTTTGAGTGAAATTTCAAATCTTTTTTTGAAAACTTGTCTTTTTGATTTAAAAATACACCTGTTTTAGTTGAGTTTTTCTTTTTCTTGAACAAAAATCCAACTGTTTGTTTGGAAATTTAACAATCTCACTTTTTTGTTAAAAATTGGACTATTTAGCAGAAAATTAACTTATTGTTTACGATTCTTATGTTTTGGGTTGGAAAGTTAAATGGAATCTTTTTTGGATAGAAATTTAACTATTTTTTAAAAGTTTTTTTAAAATTAATTTTATATTAAGTTTTTTGTGAAAAATTCGTATTTTCGTGTTTAAAATTCGTTTGATGCAAAATTTTAATAATTAAATATATAATCAAAAAATGGAATTTCAACCAAAGAAATTAATGTTTAATTGAAGTGAGGATTTTTCTAACGAAAAAAATAAATTTTTAACAAATTTAGACTGATTTTGATAAGAAAATTCATCAGAACTCATCAAATCGTCAACTGCGATAATTTAAACCGACTGCTGGCGATGCCCATTGTATTGCTTGCAAATTTTTCAAAGAAATATTTTAGTATAATTCAACAAGAAATCAATTTGGTAGAAAATTAAACCATTTGTTTAAAAATTTACATGTTATAATTTAGGTTTCATCTATTGAGTTAAAAATTCGTCTTTTTCAGTTGAATTCAACTAGCTGAAAATACAGCTTTTTTTAGCCTAAAGGGACGATTTTAAGTAAAACATGAAAGTATTTTATTTTGGATGAAAATTCATGTCATTTATTACAAGTTATTTCTAGTATTTCTTTTAGTATAAAAATGGAACTGTTTGGTTCAGGATTCTTGTTTTTTTCATTTGGTCTTTTTAGGTAGAAATTTAATGTTCTTTCTCGAAAATTTATCTTTGTCTAACCATAAAATAATTTTTCTAACTAAAAATTTGACGGTTTCTCTTTTGTTTAAATATTTTAATTATTAAACCAAATGGTTTCATTTTCTACCAAATTGATTTCTTTTTGAAATATACTAATATATTTCTTTGAAAAATTTACAAGCAATACAATGGGCATCGCCCGCAGTCGGTTCTGATGAATTTTCTTATCCAAAATCAGTCTATATTTGATATTCGGGGCGTGAGACTAAAGATTCGAAAACTTTCATTTCTAAACTACAAATTACAGAATAAAAAAATTTTATTTGCCTTATTTTATTCCTGGACTCTAAACAAATGGGTATCGCCCATTCTTATTTATTGTATTTTGAGCTAGTTGAATTCAACGAAAGAAGACGAATTTTTAACCAAATTATTGAAACCTTAATTCTAAAATGTAAATTTTTTAACAAATGGTTTAATTTTCTACCAAATTTTTGAATTGTCAAGTCAAAAAGAGAAATTTTCTACAAATTACAAGAATTTTTTACCGGGAAGAATGAATTAGCAATGAGAAAGATAAAATTTTTAATTAAGAAAGATAGATTTTAAACCAAATAGTTAAATTTTTATTTAAATAACAACAGTTTTGAACCCAAACTAGAATAGTTAAATTCTCATTTAAAACATTATTTTTTAATAGCAACAGAAAACCGCATTCTAAATTGAATCTTCAAAAAAAAGTCGAATTTTCAACCGAAAATTGTATATTTAAATTTTCAGTTGAACATTTTATTTTTAACTAAAACTAAAAATAAAATAGTTAAATTTTTAACAAAAGAGGTGAATATTTAAAAAAATTAACAGCGTACTTATACTTTCAATGAAATAGTTGAATTTTGAACAAAAAATATGAATTTTAACCAAATAATTAAATTTTCAAATAAAAATATAAATTTTGTAGCAAAGAGACCAATTTTTAAAATCAGACATGAATTTTAACCAAATTTTTTACTTTGAATCGCAAAAGACTAAATTTGTACAAAACAGTTTAAGAATTTCCGAAAATCAACCCCTAACGCTGATAACAAACCCTCCTTTTTGAAAAATAGTTTTCTGACAAAACAAACCATACCAGAATTTAAGGCTATTTTCGGGCTCTTCAAATACACAAAAATTAATTTTCCAAAATCAACCCCTAACGCTGATAAACACCCTCAACTTTAACAATAAATTTTTTGAGAAAACAAACTACACCAGAATTTAGGGCTATTTTCGGGTTCCTAAATTACGCTAAAATAAATTTCCCAAAATGAACCCTTGTAACTGACAACAACCCCTTAATGTTCAAAAACAATATTAGGTGCAGCTGTTCGAGCATTCAGCAACTCCACCAAAAATTTTGATTTTTGAACAAACTAGAAGAGCCCGTAATTGTGGTGTAATTTGTTTTCCCAAAAAATTATTTTTCAAAATTGAGGGGTGATTTTCAGCGTTAGGGGTTGATTTTGATAAATTCATTTTTGTGTATTTGAAGAGCCCGAAAATAGCCCTAAATTCTGGTATAGATTGTTTTGTCAACCAATTATTTTTAAAAATTGAGGGTTGGTTGTCTGTGATAGGGGTTGATTTTGGGAAATTCATTTTTGTTTATTTGAAAAGCCCGAAAATAGCCCTAAATTCTGGTATAGCTTGTTTTGTCAAAAAATTAATTTTCAAATTTAAGGGTTGGTTATCAATGATAGGGGTTGTTTTTTCGAATTTGGTTTGTTGATATTTTAAGACCCAAAAATAGCCCGAAAATCGGTCGGATTGAATTTTTAAATTTTAATGTTTTTATATACTGGAGATTCTAGCTGCTCGAGCACTCAGCCCCTCCACCCAAAATTTTGATTTTTGAGAAAAATAAAAGAGCCCAGAAATTGGCATTACCGCCTAAAATTAAACCATAATTAGCCCGAAATTATGGCGTATAAAAAACATCGATTTTCTGTTGTGGAGGTGCCAGCTGAACGAAGCTGGACTTTTTTCTAGATGCTACTTTTTGACCTTAGTGTAAAATATTTGGTCGGCGAACAAATGGGCATCGCCCGCAGTCAGCTCACTTTTTTGGCAGTTGACGTTATTATGAGTTCTGATGAATTTTCTTATCTAAAATCAGGCCAAATTCAAAATTAGGGGCTCTTTACTAAAAATTAAAAATGTATATTTCTCAATTAGTAATTTTAAAATAAAAAATTTTTTATTTCGTATTTTATTCCTCATGAAGTACAAAGCGTCTTAGCTGCTAAGGGCGACAAAATTTAACGGTTTCTCGTTTGGTTAAATATTAAATATAATATAAAATATTAAATATTTATTTAAAAAATTTTGGAATAA
>JAAAKG020212131.1:0-22478 GCA_010014905.2 Druon quercuslanigerum | reverse complement strand
GATCCCAGCGGAGATAGAGACATTTTTTTCACAATCCTAAGATTTATCAATATTTTAATAATATTGATATAGACCAGCAGACAAGCAAAATTAACATCTAAAATTAATAATTAAATATGAATAATAAATAAATAAAGAAGTTCAATTTTTAATTGGAATTATAATTTTTACCTAAGAACGCAAACCAATTTTTAGCAATTTGTTTGCTTTTTAACTAGATAAATGGATTGCGAACCAAAAGAAAGTGAGTATTTAATAAAAAATTTAATTAAAATTTAACAGGATGAATTTTGAACGAAGAATATTAATTTTTTTTTAAAAAAGATGATCTAATTAAATATTTAAATTTTCAGTTAAAAAAAGTCAACTTCAGTCATCTAAAAATTCTCGAAATTTTCGGAATTTTCTACCCAGTAACAGCCATTTATATAAAATTCTCCAATGCTTAATTTTTATAATAAAAAGAAATTTTATCCCTTAGTGTTAAAGCGGTTGTCAATAGAACCGGAGCATCAGATGGTCTTCTCAATTACAACGGCCGTCTCTACTTCATAGACACTATCGCAAATGAAATCTGCTCCTACAATGATTTGAATAAACGCACACGTTGCTCTTATTTAGGTATATAAATCCATAGATTTTTTACGAAAAATAATGGATTTCGACTAAAAAAGAACATGTCTTATAAAATAGTTACATTATCAGTTAAACCAATTAATTTTTAATATAAGTCCACGAAATTATGCACAAAATATTTAAATCCTCATATCAAAGAGAATACGATTTAACCAAATAGTTGCATTTTTGACAAAAAAGACAATAGAGTTTATATTTAAAAAAAAATTAAAAATTAATACATGAATTTTAAATAAAATGGTAGAAAGGAAATGAATAAAGAAAGGACGTGGAAGTGAAAGTTGAAGTGTGGAGAGGGAAGGTAGTAAAGTTTACGCGAAGTAGGGTAAGGAATGCATTTAATGGGGGAGGTTTGAACGATCTCCTTATGTCTTATTATGCTATGAATTCGTTTTTTTAGGCCTAAGGAATTAACTTCAACTAATTTTTAATTAAAATTTTTTCCGCAGGTCCCGGTTTCCTATCTTTTTTTGTTCCTATTTTAGACCATCGCTACAAATTTGTTGTTGGTTTTGATAATAGAATTATGGTAGTCCAATGGAATACTGCAACAAATGGTCCAAGTGTTCGCGTGGCGACCTTTGACGGAATCAACCTAGAGGAAAACGAAGTAATTAATTCTGGAATGGGCGACCCGTCCATGGGCCTATGTTTTTGTAAGAAAAATCTGCTGATTGTTCCAATTTTTTCCAGATTGCATAGGATTGCTCCAGAGAAAAAACTGGGAGTAAAAAATGCTGCAGGTGCTCATTAATTCGGGGTAAAGTCAGCTAGGGTAAGGACAATGTCGGTCAGGGTAATGGATAAGTGGGTAAAGTATATCTGACACTACCCTGGAGGAGGGTAATGTACAGCCAAAGTATGCTATACTTATATTGGAAAATGAGGCTATAATGGTTCAATTACGACATACTTACGCCTTAAAAGTACCCGATAAGAAGGAGTTGTTTGGAACGCATTAACTGGTATTACAAAGAATAGCCTTTAAATGCGTACGAACTGGATTTTTGTCCGAAATTCCATTAAATGCGATTTAATGTACAAAACTCGTTTCGTTTCGATCATTTTAATTGCGCGTAAACTTTAAGGTGTTTTTAACTTTCTCCAAGATTTTCGAGTTTGTTCAGATGGCAATGGCTGCTTTGAATTTTTCGCTGCCCTTTTCATAGCTTTTCTAGCTGACAACTTCGGATCATGTTCTTCGCGCTTACGTGTTTTATCTTTCAAAGCTGCAAAATTTTCTAGTGACGTCAGGATGCGACTTTTCAATGGCGTTCGACCTCTATTGCTTTTCCTCGTCGCTGCTTTTTTCTGCAACGGACCAACTTCTGATAATACTGCAGATAAATTTGAAGCTGGCACAGAAGTAGAAGTTGAAGGCACTGATAAACAAATTTCTTTATCAGCTGAAACGCTTGTTTTATCTTTTGAAACAAAATCAATGATCTGGTTTTCTGCATCAACTATTTCCACGGTTTCGTTTCCCCACTGAGTTTTGCGGCAATAAAATCACTTTTAGTAAAAATATGTGGATTAAAAGGGTAAATACCAGCAGCTTGGAATCCAGATTTTATAGTTTTTGGTAAAAGAGAAACATCAAGAACATATTTGACAATTTCTGCAATGTGAAGAACTTCGAAAGATTTATTAACATTATTCTGATGCCATGCTGCAACCAAAGATTTGTAAACGTTTTTGACTGGGTAAAACACGCTTACATCGAGCAGTTGCATTCGATTCGAACAATGCGGTGGAAAAGTTAACATGTGCACACCATTTGCAGCAGCTAAGTCCAGTGCTTCAATAGACATGTGTGATGTGTGATTATCAAGAAGCAAGAGTGTCGGGTTGTCCAGTGTAGATTGTGAGTGCAAATCTAATTCACTCTGGTGTAGCATTGTCCATAAAACGCGATTGCATTTTTTGTACGGAAATAAAAACATGGGTGGAATTAAATTTCCCGCAGCATTAACAGTTTAAGCCATGCTCAATGAAGTACCTCTTTCTGCAGTGGCCACTTGGCCAACTCTTCTTGGACGTTTTGTTGTAATAACTTTGGGGGATTCTCCCCTATATCGTTCTAATGACTCTTGATTTCGCTATACGAGCTAATGTAGATGGAATAACAAAAGCCATCACGAATTGATTTTAATAACCTTTTTGAATTCCGCGTAGCTCAAGATACCCACATTGGCATAATTGTAAATAATAATTACGTCACTTTCTTAATGAGGTTAGGCTTTGAGCTATCTCAATCTATTTTTCATAATATAAAGACAAAGATTGATATTAAATGATAATAATCTATTAGTTCCTTTTTATTTGTCGCCCAATACAAAGACAGAGGTACCTCTAAGGATAAACTTCATTTCAAATTATAGTCAATTTTAATTGTTTAATAGACTGGATTCAGTAGGATAGAAATAGAAAGTTGAGTTCAGTAGACAGAGATGTTTGTTGTTTTTAAACGAACGACTGCACCCACCTTTTTTTCTATCGCGTACTTTTACTTTCTATTACGACTAACAAGGAATAAAGTGATTTTTTCAGTCGATCGTTTCAAAACGATCGAACATCTGTGTCTAAATTCATGTGACAAAAAGAAAGAATTGGCCCATTGAATTCGAGCAGGGCAACATAATCCCACCTCAGGAAGGTTAGCATGGCTTATACCGAGGATAAATGGCTAGTAGCGGGACTTCAATACCATGTCGAAAGTCGAAAACCCAACGGAACTATTTAGGGACGTGTCCATAGAACAGGACAGGTGTCTATTGTGCTACTGCGCTCGGTCAGTAAAGCTATTTTGTTCAAGCACATCATGAATAGTGCAAGTACCAATCCCGCACATTCAATAAATATGTACCTGGCGATTATCCCAAGATTTCTAATTAACCATTGACATGCAAAGATGCCTGTAGTTAAATGGAAAATAATTTATTTGACAGATTTAACTAAAAGTTTCCACGGTGACAATCATCTTCAGAAATTTCCGAGCCGAAACTTTACGTTCTTTTTTCCCTCAACGCACCTACTAACTTAATAGACCATGGCAAGTTTTAAGCACTGTGTCTTCGGTCAAATTTATTTTAGCAAATGAAGTTTTCTGAGTCGATAATTTGGCCATAAATTAGCTGATTAATGTCCTGTATGATCTTTTTGAAGAACTTTGTAGGCGTAAGTATACCATAATTTAATATTTATAGCCGCTTCTTTAAACATAAATTCAGCATGTGACACTTTGCCTATACATTACCCTCCTCCAGGCTATTGTCAGATATACTTTATCACTTATCAATTACCCTGAACGACATTGCCCTTATCCGAACTGACTTCTCCCTCAAGTAATGATTACCTGCAAAACTGTTTACTCTCAGTTTTTTTCTCTGTCAATATTACATTATATTATGGTGGAGCCTAATCTGTCAGAGTTACGCGAATAATTATCAATTAGAAAGGATTAGTTTTAACAAAATATATGAAATTTGAAACAAATAGTTGATTTTGTAACAAAAAATATAAAATCTATCAAATACCATGTAATATAAATAATTAAAAATACGTAACAATACATGAAATGTCAAATAAGAAAATTAATTTTTTTACCGAAAAATACGAAAATTTAAATGTTCAACCTAATAAAAATAAATTTGCGACAAAAAATTTTATAGTTAAATTTTCAGAACAAAAAAACTTCAAATAAATAAAACGAATTTTCAGACAGAAGGATACATTTTGGACCAAGAAGTCTAGCGGATTACAAGAGTTGTTTGCTGGAGGTTAATTATTATCCTTAAAATTTTATATTATATTCCAGGGACGATTAACGCGTTTGGACCCAGTACGGGAAGAGTGTTTTCTTTCCATCCATTTTCGCATCCTGCGCCACTTAAAGAACTTTCATTTCCGGAAATTCCTGTGAGCAATGGAGTGGTGTGGCACCTTCGCAATCGTGATGTAATCTATTGCACGGATGGTGAAAATTACAAAATCATATCGTACGATTATGACGAGCAAGAAAGAAAGATTCTTGGTAGGTTTCTAAAAAAAATGTTGTTTCAGGTAAAAAATTATCTATTCCAATATATATTATTAATTTACATTAATATATGTATAATAATTCCTTATGATAATTCCCTGTCCTCAACTCTAAAACGCGAATTATAAACTTGTTATCGTGCTCACAAACATACAGACATACATAAAGACATCTTCGTAAAATCCTGTTTTTCTGATTCAGGGCGTCTCTAAACGTGGACATTTCACAAAAACTGGGAGGGGGGTTAAATTCTACAGAAATCTAATACCTTCTCTGATGAGAACGTAAAAAGGCGAATATTTAATCAAAATGATTAATTTAAAACCAAGTAGATCAATTTTTAAGCCAAAATGGTGCAGCGATGATTTACAAGTTTATTGAGGAATTTTTTTCGTTGAAACTAGATGCACCTGTTTGACATATTACATATGTCAAATAAATATTTTCGTCGTATAATTTTATCTTTCGTCCGATAAACGTTCTGCAGCAATTTTAGGAAAAAATTTACTCCTGGGGTTTACTGTGTAAATCTCGCCATTTTGTGAGTTCTTTTGTAGACATAAATGTGCCAATCGTTGTGAATTTTCAGCTAATACATTGATTTTGAAAAAACAAAAAAATCTTTAAAAATACCTAAATTTTCAAACCAAAAAATAATTATTTGTCCAGAAAGATAAATTACAATGGTTGACGAAAATTGCCTGTTCCAACTTACATTAAATATTTATTTCGAACATCTAATGTTATATTTAAAAAAATTGCATGGAAAACTTTTTTTAGGGAGAACTGGCCTCGCATTTGACTTGCATGAATGGACTAGAAGCCTGCCAGAACCTCTCTACCGCGGTCAAGCCTTTCTGGCTCGTATGACAATTGATAGCAAAGGTCGCCTCTGGGTGCCCCTTAAGGGAGGTTCACATGTAAGGATTCAATCACTTTGACAATATTTCCAAAATGTAAACTTTGAATAAGAATCACATTTTTTAATTTGTTGTAGGTCCTTCACATTGATCCATTCTGGAAAAAGGTGCTGCAAGTTATTGAGATACCTGCAGTCAAAGTCAGCGCCTGCGCTTTCGGAGGTATGGGCATGAATACTTTATACGTAGCAACACAGACATGTGGTACTGATGACAGCTGTCCATCTACCGATCAGGGTGGTAAGATTTTCGCCGTCTCTAAATTTCACAAAGACGTGATCGGACAAGATGCAAAGCCATTTAAGACCCCTTTGGGATTTCTAAGCGGACGAAACTAAAAAAGAGACGTTAAAAGCTTGGGAGTAAAAATCAAACATAAGTTTCTTCAGATTAAAAATATATTTTTTAAATGAAGTATCATTTTTACGAATTGTCTTGTCACTTTTGGTTTTAGAAAGATGTTATAATATTGTAGAAGTATTCAACGAAAATTTGAAATACATGGATTGAAACTGAAAATATTGAATTGTACTTTTTTGTTTCTAAGCAGTTAAATCTTATTATATATAGTTTCCAGTTATATTTAAGAAATCCGAAGAATTATGCGAAATTTTTTTTCAAACATTATTAGAACTCTCAATATTCGAAAATTTGACATTAGGCACATTCAAACTGCTTATTTTTAATATTGTTGAATAAATAGTCGCAAAGAAATTATGGAATAAAATTTTAAATAAACCAAAATGCAGATCTTTTAAGAAATATAGTTTAAATTATAACCAAAGGCTATCCTGAAAGCATGTCAATTTTATTTTGGCAAATCATTTGGGCTATATATTTGTGGCAACGTGAATTCTCGGGTTTCATTTATCGCCAAAATAATTCGCTTCACTAAGTGCTCTCTGTGCGGCTTGTTCTTGTTTCTTTCGTGCTTATATCTAGAAGTCATGAGATCCGTTGAAGTGTTCGGTTCCTTTTTTTGTTTAGATAAAGTTTAACGAGTATTGTAAAAGATGAGCGTTAAAGTGCCTACCTATTCGTTTCATCCTCCAGTTTTTCTTTCATGTTCTTTTATCACTATAATGCTGAATATGGTCTCTCTTTAAAATCAAGGCCTCTAAGTTATTTGGAAATTAAGCGACCCCCCCCCCCCCCATATTAATTTTCATTTTTTTAATAGTCTCATTAATTGATCTGAGAAGATGTTTTTGGAAGAGTAAGATACTCTTTTCTCCAAACATGCGTCATTAGCAAGATCATCGTAAATTTATCTATTTCTTTCGCTAGTGGGTGGTGTCCTAGATCCCTAAAGCAATACATCCTTTTTCTTTTTAATTGTTAATATTGATATTAAAATAATATAAGCTATATTCCATAATAGTGCCCAACCCAACCTAGCCACAAATTTGATCAGTTTGTTTTGCTCTTAAACAAATGGAACGCACATTTTCCGAAGCTAATTGCCATCACTGATCAGGTACAATTTGTTGCAAATCACTGACTCCAATGAACAGTTACTCATTCTTGAACAAAGTATTTTAAATGCACGGAATGTTTCAAAATTACAAAAATATCCGAGCGTCTCTGAAATCAAAGTTCTTTTTTTTTAGATCCTGGTCCGATTTTATTCGGAAGTTCGAAAGGTTTCAGATTCGGGAAATTATCGTAGAAAATATTTTCTTGTCGCGCAATGACAAGATGCACCAGTTCACGGTTAATAGAAGTATTCGAAAAATACTCAGAATAAAATGGCAAGACCGAATTTTTTTTCTGGCGATTTTTCTAGAGTGTTTTAATTTTGACAGCGACTCTAAAAATTTTTTCGCAAGCGTTTGAAACTAGAATCCCAGTTTTTTTTTTGATCTTGCGAAAATTAAACAATTCTAAATAGAAAAGCATGGCTTTCTTAAACTCGATCAAAGACTCTGCAACTTATAGGGCACTGAAACCAATTGTAGGCAGGTTAAGACGCCTCACATCCCAGTAACCATAACAATAGACACAAACTTAACGAACAAAAATTATTTTACAACAGAGGCAATGCGTCGTAACGGTGATCTGTATAGAATAACGAAATCCGATAAATCCGACAAATGTGTCCTTCAACTACGCACAAATCTTGGGAATTTCAAATCTCTTTAATGTTTTGGATCCAGTGGTCAGACGCGCCTAACGCATTCCACACTTTTTTCGGAAAACTCAAACAGACCTTTGCACAAAGAGAAAATCTTGTTGATATCCGCAAAGACCCACCTAAAACAGTTAATCTAGGTACACTTTTTCGTACATTATAGTCTCCGAATCCGATACCGAAAAGGAAAAGAAAAAATAATAGTAAACATAACTTAGGTCTCAATAGGAGTAAATTAAGGAAATACAGCCGAACGTCTTTCAATGAGTGTCAATTTGGGGAATTGTCAGAGAAAATTCCACAATATATACCAATAGATCGACTAATGAAAATCGTTTCAGAAATAGGCACTAAGGAAAGATCGGTCTAGGATGGCATTTGGCATTTAACGGAAGGAGCGACCTGAAGAACGAAGAAAGCTCACGAGGGTATCAGACGAGGAATTGTTAGTGAAAATGCTGTTTCTTCTAGAGGGAATTCACTCGAAATGGTTTAAAAACCATGAAAGAAAATATCACAGCTGGCGAAAGTTTCGAAAGGAATTTAGATCTTATTTTGGCGACGATGACTTCAAACGAAGGGTCAAAAAGCAAATACAACCAAGAACACAGGGTAAAGATGAGTCTATTGATGACTGTCTAAACAATGTTCTAAGCCTGATAAATTTGCTTAAAGATGAAGTTCCAAAAGTAGGACCAACTGGACTGAGTCCATAGAGGTCTTCCACCTGACAATCACAAGTCATCACAGGTCATCCGTCTGTTAGACTATGGATGATTCCTCGAACTATCTCGTTTCAGGAGAAGCCAGGAGAAAAAATAGAACGTATACATTGGGGAATGTAAAGCGCATCCTCCTCCTGAGAACTCATTCTTGAAAGAATTCGCCTAAAAATCAAACACTGCTCAAATATGTTCTTAACAATCTCCAGCCTTATTGGTGAAAGAGAAAGTAGAGAACTCTTCAGCGATCTTAGGCAGGGTGTAGGCAATAATAATAAAAAAAGAGTTTACGGTTATTGACCCAAAATAAGTGTTTTGTTTTAATTGTGTCTAACCGGGACATTACCGGAAGATTCGTGCAGCCCCTAGGAGCCTCCGCTGCTATAAATGCATTACGGCAAAGTTTACGACTAGCGATTGCCCGAAGTGTTCCGGAGATTCCATGGAGAAGTAGTAAGCACTATCCTTGCTGCCTCTCAGTTACCAGCGACCATAGCTGACACTTCGGCTGTGTCGATTACGTCCAACCCGAGCGCCTGGAAGGGTATCAGAGAATCATTTATCCCGATGAAGAGCTATTTCTTAAAAAATTATACGACAGGCATAGTATAGTAAGAGGTAAAGAACCCATAGAAATGTTATAGTGAAGGTCGAGATCCACAATCACTCTACAATAAAACCGGCTGAAGGCGTAAATGAATGTTCTAGCATAAGTCAGAGTAGGCTACTAACTTGATTATCGGCAAAGTTTACCTGCCTGTAACCATAGATAGCGGTACTCGGATTTGCGAAGTTAGAGTAGCCAACAAAAGGTAAATTTGATATGGCGTTCCTCTCTCGCGCTAGCCAAGTTTTTATGCCAGGCTCTAACGGTAAGCATTATCTTTTGAAGCAATGGTTGGTGGAAAAGGTGCGACCCAGCTCATCACTCACACCGTTGATGTTGGGGCCAGGCTTCCATTAAAAAGAGGTAACGCTTATTAATAATAATGAAAACAATAATAATAATAATAATGTGATCGACAACTTCTTGGTTTTGAATTATCGCCAAAGTGATTTGCTCAGTAAGTGCTCTCTGTGTAGGTTGATCCTTTTTCTTTCGTCATTATAACTAGAAGTAACGAGCTCTGTTGAAGTATTGGGTTCCTTTTTGTTGCTTAAATAAAATTTAACGAGTGGATAGGAATTTTAACAAAGCTTCTGGAAAATAATGATTGGATCCCATTGCGGGCGATGGAAAATAATATCCAATCGTTCCCAACGGTGGTTCTCAATCGGGTCTGACCGACTCAGAACGATTAAGGTCGGCTACCGCTCTCAATTAGGACGCGAGGTGATTTTCAGGTCAGCCTCGGCCATATTGGTGGCAAGGCTTTGATCACGCAGGAATTATTTGAAAACGTTTATTTAATTTTTTTTAAAAATTATATCTTGAAAAAAAATTAGACTTTTCAAAGAGTGCTCTACATCCACTCATCAAATGAAGCGCACGAATAACCTACATATTTATTCAAAACTGAACAATTTTTAAATCTTTTAATCATTTAAAGAGTAATGCTTGTATTTTTTTAATTCGTGCACCTTCTATTAGTACGACAATTGTTACTAGAGGACGGCTCTGGGTGCCTCTTCTTGAAGGTTCACTTGTAAGGATTCAATCACTTTTAAAATATTTCCAAAATTGAAAATTTGAATAAAAATAACATTTTAAAATTTTTCTCAGGTCATTCATATTGATCCAAAAATACGTGATCGGGCAAGATTCAATACCATTCAGGGCGCCTTTGGGATTTCTAAACGGCTTATCGTAAATGCGGGATATAAAAAGTTTGGAAGTAAAAATGAAAAATTAATTTCTTTAGAGTAAAATTGCTCCGTACTGATTCTCCGAGTGAAAATTGAACAAACGAGGACAAGTGGATGCAGGGTACTTGACTACCGAGCATTGCCCCCTCGGCCATTACATTGATGCACAGCTTTTTCATGGTTCATTTAAATTGATCCTATTCCAGGATACTTAGATCCTTCAAAATACAATTATAGCAATAGAAAAAGCCAGAAAAATTTAAGAAATGTTTAATAAATCAATTTTATGTTTTGTAAGTCGATTCTATACCATCAAGAATATTGCCTTTTATCAAAATTCCTTCCACTTTGTGACAGGGTCAATTTCAACTCACCAATTTCAATTTGCCAACGGACCAGAACCACAACGACCAGGAACGAAAGTCATTCCGACCAAGAGCATCCATCAAAAGTTGTCTTATTTTGCCATTTATGTTTCTGTATGCGCTTAATTTCATGTTCAACTAACCTCCACTTGTCAAATCTCGGAGAACAACAACAACACAACGGAGGCGAGGGACAACAACCATATCCCTAGCACCGTACGCCTATAGTTTCCGATCAGAATACTTGATGGTAGGTCTGAAACCTAATGCTATCCCTATCTCTGACATCCTAAGCTTTTGGTTCCCAAACCCAACACGAGATAGCGGGCCTCAAACAACTGAACCATGGATTCTTCATTCGGTCGTTAGCTCGCAATTATCTTATGTCATTTTAATAAGCCTTAACACCATAGAGCCACAATCGATTATACTATTCTGATCTTACGAACTCGGCCTGGTCCATATCACTTAAAACCGGAGCAACGCCATATTGCCTCGATAATTGACGTCACTGGGGGAACCATGCAACAAACAATCGAAAACTTAGCAAAGGTTGGCATCAATTTGCATTGGATGGACTATGCACTGGACCAAAACTTCGAGATTTGACACTCCAATGAGCGAGTACCGAGTAATAAGAATTTGTAAACGGTAAAACTCGGTAACCTGCGTATATTGTGAACCTAGGGGTAAACCACGATCTTGCCTTCCTAAAATCTTTCATTGGGCATTAAATGTTTTAAGAATCAATGAAAGACTTTATGAAACCAAGTTCCGAGACTTAGGAATATATGTTGAAACGTATGCGGATGCGTGCTCTGGTCAGGGTGAGTTTCAGTAATTTTCACGTTAGCGTAACGCAACATGCGTCAGACTTGTATTTACGTTTTTTTTTTAGGTCTTAATTTAATTGTATAGGAAACTTTTTCACGTGACAATTCAAGTATATTCCGTTGTTCAACTTTGATACTATTTGAACTTTGCCGCCCGAAGTTGAACCTGGGAAAAATTACCAAGACTCGTAAAATTTTCACATCGGTAATGTTTCACGAAGTAACGTAAACGATGTCCAACTCCGAAATATATCACGCTATGTTACGCTATACACGCGCGTTAAACATTTCATTACACAATTAATTATTATTTTACCTTACAGTATGTTTCGTCTACTTTGTGAAATTTAAACTTTAGGAAATCTCTTTCGTTCAAAGGTTTCACGAAGCTCGGAATCTAGATTTAGTGTAGTTATGCTAAGGATTAGTGACGTCGACGATGTTAGTTGTGTTATTTGTATTAAGAAATAGTTAATAGTTTGAGTTGCAAAAGTTAGTTCACAGTACCTCCACTAGACGCGCCCTGGTTAAAGTGAAAAATTCCAATACCGATGTAAACTATAAGAGTTGAACATTAATTATTTTGGTCTTGATAATGTCTGGCAGAATAACATTAAGTTTCCTGAAAATTGTCACGGGCATTAGTTGCAATGTATTTAAAGATTATATTTTAGTTCATGTTTTTCTCCGTTAGTTGCGCGCCGACTTGCGCTTTGCGAACGCGCCCTGACCCAAGCACCCTTCGAGTCAACGATATTGGCGCGTTCGAAAAAGTCTGTCACTTTCGTTCTTGGCTCTGAGATAGTAAGAAGTGCCTTGTCAACTTTCTTTTTTTTCGCTAGCAAAAAGGGCATTGAAAGTCACCCAGGAATTGAGATCGATAATCGTTGGGATTACCGGAACTTGTTGGACGATTTTTATTCGATCTTCCCCCTTTGGGATTAACAGTTGAAATTAATATTGGGCAGTGACTACAGAAATATACAAGGTAAAGTTATCAGTGTCAGAGTTTAGATTTGTTCTTTTTTTCGATTTTGTGATCTTACTAGTTTTGGAGTCAGTGCGGAGGGTTTGACGATGGATGCGATATTAGTGTCTAACACGTTGTAGCTCTCTTTTAACCGCTGGCCTCATGTACTGAATTCACGCCACATCACGTCATCTCAAAATGAAATGTTTGTCCGGTGGATTCATACGAAAGCTTGTAAAACTAAATCGGATATAGAATAACTGAATTTTTGTTTTCTATCCTAGGTTTTCAGGTTTCAAATAGTACATTTCGGTCTTTTATTTTTGCCGGACTGATTTTAATATTGTTTCAGTACTTTTTTCCCCCATATAACTTCTTTTTTTCTGACGATATACATATATACGTATATCGACTCCCACGTGGAGATATACGTATGTAGGTCCCTTAACAGGAAATAACAGCTATTCGACACGTGGTTATAAACCACCCATCGTAATGAAGCCGAAAATTTGAGGGTTTCCGGATTTTATTTAAAATTTGGACGACGGCCATTTTATTTTTGCTTTCTTGCGCATAATGACTCGACTCCGATTTCTTATATTTCGTGATTTTTAGGATATCTTTTTGTGTGTAACGATTTCCGATCTGTTTCTCTATCACAATGCCCAACCAGATTTCACCCCTTTTGCCACAGCCTTTCAGATTTTTAGGTGGGGGGGGGGGGAGAATTTGATTGAAGTTAGGGAAATTTTATTCAAATTATTAATTTTGTGAATTCAAGATTTAATTGAGTGGAATTTTAATTTTTAAAAAAGCATAAACTTAAACAATTCAAATCAAGTTCAAATGGGAAAAGTGAAAAATAAGATTAGATGCAAATTCCAATTTTTGATTCTTAGATGGGAACTTAGATTCGAATTAAGAATTTTAAATACATGAGTCGGAATTTGAGATTTCGGAAGTAAACTATTCAAATTGGGGATATTACATGTTTTACTTGAATTTTGGAGTAAAATTTCCGTTCCACGAAATGCGTACCCGTAACCCCTCTGCAGCTTTGAGCACCTTGCTGAGTTTACGATTCCACGTACGTTACCTTTTGGCGGCCATGAGCGTCCAGGACGATTATGTCTATAATTTAAATTTGATTGGGAGTTAGGAATGGATTTTTAATTTAATATTGGATTTTTGATTCAAAGTTGGATTTTTGATTTTGGATTAAATCAAGAATTCGAAAATTTCGTGGTAATTTAGTTTTAAACTCAATTTTATGGATTTGGCTACTGAATTTAAATTTAAATGGCAACTTATTTCGATTAGATTTTTGGATTTTCGGTTTTCGATCTAGATTGGCGATTTTCCTCTTGGACAGTACGGAGTTTTTCTTTCATTTTTGATTTTGAAGAGTAAAATGGGTTTTATTAAATTAATTAATTGAATCTATTAGTTAACAAATTAAAAATAAAATCTGATTGGTATAAGGTCTTTGAGAATTTTTCTAGATGCTTATCTTTAAATTGATTTGATTCATGATGGGTTTGATTTAGAATGGGATTTAAATTGATTTAATGAGGGCTCAAATTGCGATTTGGTGCGTGAGTTGATTGATTTAAACTTTAATTGTTCTGATTTCATTAAAGATTTAAAATGGCAAGTGGGAATTGGGCAGTTTTAGTTCAACAATTTAAGCCAAATGTCTCGAATTGCATCTAAGTCAAGGACTAATTACCAATTTTTACCGGAAAGATAAATTCAATTTTGTTATTAATAATTTTTTTTTGATTGAACGGAGATCTGAATCGCAGTCTCTGTCCATGATTCTGAGGGGAAATTTTTATTGAAAATTTTTGGTTTAACTTGAAGTAACAAATTAAGATAACAAAAATGAGATAGAATGAATCAAGGGTTTAAATTGACAATTACAAATAAAGTTTTTTTTTGTTTGTGCGGTGATTTTGGTGTCAGGCTTTTGATTCTAGGAAAATGTGCATCCCTTACGCCTGGGCCGCTAGTAGCGCCTGATGATCTTTCACATTTTCTTAGTGTTACTTGGCAGCTTGTTGAGCCTGGTGAAATTATTGGATTTATTATACCGTATGGTTATTATTGATTTATTGCTGAGACCTAATTTGATTCACATTATTGATATCACTGAACAATTTTTTTTATTGACATTTGATCCTCTGAACCATTTCCACCACATTTATCGTCATGCTTGATTTCTTTCGAACAGTAAAAATTTATTTTTGGTTATATTGGATTTATTTTGACGATTCATGTGTCAACTTTCAACGAATCGTCCGCGACCGCTACTGTACCTTCCACCTAACAGTTTCGAATTTTTATTTTGTCACGCCATGGACCATGTATGCCATACGCGGCCTAGATTTTGACTAATTATCGAGTGTTTTTCCGATTTTTAAAGATCTAAATATATTTCAAGATGGCGTTTTTGGACTCTGTCATAAATGTTTTTACATTTCGGGAGTTGAAAAATTTGCTTAATGATCTGAATGATGATCAGCTGACCGAAGCTTTAGAATCACTCCAATTGGACGCGTACGGTACCAGTAGAGAAAGATGTTCGCACTTAAAGAAGGGGGTTAAACTTTGTAAGGGGATGTCATCTCATGCTTCAGATGTCACCTCCCCTACTACCGACACTACGGATCTTGATGACGAGGAACTGCCTCGTGACGAATTAGCAACCTTGGTAGTAACCACCAGTCCCGTGACAATGGTGGTATGAAGCATCGTTACGACTAAAAGCACTACCACCACGGCCACAACCGTAGTGAATTCAAATCCCTTAGAGATTTTTTTTTAGAGAAATTAAATCCCTTAGAGATCACGGTAACTACTCAGTCTTTGGTCACGGTCATGACACTCTGCGAAAGACAAACGACTCTGCCAACTTGCATCAGTCCTGGGAATTTAGGACTTTCTTTTAAATATGTGAACTTTTACGGCCTACCGGGTTGCTTTCCAATACCAGACCGACCTTCTTTTCGGGTAAACGATGATTTTTCAATTTTCGATGCCTATAGATTTCCGGAAGATATCAGAAGGAGCTCGCTTAATTTACCGAGCGTTCCTCGTAGTGCCCTTACGGAAGGCACCCGACGGAATAGTTCAGATTTTCCTGGATCGACCCATTTCGGTTCTCTGAACCTATCTAGCGTCCCTCAAGATACCCCTGGGGAAGTTACCCGTGAAAGAACCTTGAACTCCCCGAAAGTGGAACGGTTTAGCTCTTTTGACTTACCAAAAGTTTCTGACAGCACCTTCAATTCGCGCGCGCCTCAGTCGAACATAAATTCACTTCTTCCTCCGTCGGTCTCAGCCGCACAGTCGGAGTCCCGTCAAGTCCGGACCGGTTCTTTCCCGAGTTTCACACCCAAACGGAATATTCTGTTCGAACTCCGATTCTCGTCCAGTGTAGAGGAGGACTCGGTTGCGTCCATCCAAACCACGAATAAAGTTCCCGATGCTCAGAAGAATGTGGTACAGACAACGGAGAACAGGCTAAAAAGGATCAATCGAGGGGGAAGCAGTTGAGCTCGACTACGCCTACTGCTTCCACCTCACAAACAAATTCCCAAAATAACAAATCTGGTGCTTCGGGCGAGTTCACTTGCTTTCGATGTAGGCATGTGGGGCACTACCAAAAAGGCTGCGCTCAGCCACGGAAATTGGTTTGCTTTGCATGTAAGAAAGGGGGTTTTACTCTTAAGACATGCCCGGACTGTTTGGTAAACGAAAAGGAGAAGCAGTGGGACCGGTCCCTACTGCCTCTCTGAATAAAGAGACCGTCGAAATGATATCAGACGTCTTTGGGTCCTCTTCCGATGAGGCTCCAACCTCATTTTTGGTTGAAGCTCTTGTGCATGGAGAAGATGTGGTTCGCTGCGCTCTGTGGGTACCTTTTCTGATTTAAATCAGGAAACGGCGAACAGCACCATTTTGTTAAAAAGGACTTTGATTTAAGAGATCTATCCCCATCACTAACGGTTTATGTCCACGATATACAACCGCAATGCGATAAAATAGATATTGATCAAATTACCGTTGAGGGAGGTATAGAAAAAATTTTTCCGATCTGGATCAATTCGCCGGAATATAACAGACTGAGTTGGTACGCGGTAGAGTGCACCTTAAGATTTTTATCGATTCCTTCTCGGTCGATGCCTTGTATGACCCCTGCTCATGTCAGGGTAGCCACCAACCTGGATACCGAGTTTGTTCTTGGCGTAGACGCGCAATCAGATTTTGACATGGTATTAGCGGCGCGCTCTAAGGAGATCTGGATGCCCGGTACGGACGGTCTGGTCTATCTATTAGCGACATGGGTAACCGCAGAGGAAAACTGCGGCGGTATTTTAGACTTATCTAGAGAACAGGATAGGAAACTCCAAAAATGGATTAAACGGAAAATTGTTTTCAAAAGGGAGGGCCAATTGAACGCCACTCACTTGGTCAAGCATTACATAGACATTCAGGGCCACGCACCTATTAGGAAAAGGTACCAAGTGGTGTCCCCTAAAGAACAGGAGGCCGTGTACTCGAAGGTGGATCGAATGCTGGCCAAAGGCGTGATTAAGGAGTCTACTAGCCAACGGTCAGCTCCTATAGTGATGGCCAAGAAAGGAGATGGAGGTTACCGGCTTTGCTTAGACTTTAGGAAGCTGAATGCCATCTCTAAGAGAGATGCCTATCCCCTTCCATATATGTCAGACATACTAAGGCAGTTACGTGCTGCTAGATTTATTTCTAAGATCGCATGCCGTTCGGCTTGACAGGGGCTCGGGCCACCTTTCCGAGGTTGATCGATAAGATCATAACTCCCGCGATGAGACCAAAAGCCTTCTACTACCTTGACGAGATTATTATGGTCACGGAAACTTTTGAGGAGCATCTGCGTTGGTTGGAGAAAGTGAGGATTCGGCTGTGCCGAATCCTCACGTACCCGGCTCCCCGCAAGGTTAAACAGCTTCGTAGATTTATGGGATTAGCGTCGTGGTACAGGCCGTTCATTCTCGAGTTCGCCAAGGTAGCTGAGCCTCTGACCAAACTATTAAGATTGGACGAAAAATGGCACTAGGGAAATGTACAGCAAAAGGCCTTTGACTGTTTGAAGTTAGCATGCACATCTGCACCCATCCTGTCCTATCCTTCATTCGGCGTTGTAGAGGAGAACCCCTTTTGCCTTCAGACCAATGCTAGTGCCACTGGTTAAGGCATGGTCTTGACGCAAGTCCAGGATGGTCAGGAGAAAGTGATTGCTTTTGCGAGTCAAACCTTGTCCTGTGCCGAGCGTAATTATATGATTACGGAGCATGAATGCGTCGCGGTCGTCTTCGGAATTAGGAAATTTCTAGAATACCTGGAGGGTTTCCATTTTAAGGTAATCACCGACCACAGCAGTTTGAGATAGTAGCGTAACCTGAGAAACCCTACTGGTAGGCTCGCAAGATGGTCCCTTGAACTTCTCGAATACGACTTCGAGATCATTCACCGCAAGAAGCCTGACATCACGTACCTAATGCCTTATCTAGGGTGTCTAAGGAGGATGACTTACCAGTCTCGTCACTCTCAGAACGGGCGAACGTCAAATTCGAAGACTTGAGCGACCTGGGTTATTTTCAGATTGAAAGTTCGAAGATTGTAAGTTATACCGGCATAGGCCGAATGAAATTACCGACCAGTTGGTTCCGGATCTGTAAACCTGGAAGCTGGTGGTTCATGAGGAATTTAGAATCAAGGTGTTAGAGGAAGCACGCTCAGAACCTCAATCAGGGCATTTGGGAAGGAACGAAACGTTATGCGAGTGGTCCTTAGATATTATTGGCCTGAGCCACACTCAGACGTCGCACTGTTTGTCCGCAGATGAGATCCTTGAATATAATAAGTCCCTTTCCCCGTAGCACTTTCGGCTTTAAATACATCTTGCAGGGGTCTTCCAGGACCTCTTCACCAAATGGATAGAGATGCTCCCTTTGAAGACCTTATCATGTGTACATACATGTGTAAGACTATCAGGATTATATATATACATGCATATACATATATATACATGTGTAAGAATATCGGGATTATTCACACCACTAACCCGGTTTACCACCCACAAGCTAACCCTACCGAACGTAATCCCGTTCCCTACCGATATTGGAAAAGGGAACTGGAGAAAGCTTCTCAGCGCCATAGCGCTGATCCTGCAAGTTGGTTACAACGAGTTAAGCGATTAGACCACCTTAGATGCCTGATTTGCCGCAATCTCGAACGCGAGTCCATTCCTAAGCGTCAGCGCGTTCTTTCGAAAAAGTAAAGCAATCTATCAGAAAATTTGTGCGATATGCTCGACGGCCCTAACAAAGTCAAGCGTAGGTTGTTTCCAGTAGTTTATGTCTTGATATCATTAAAAGGAAAGTACGCCACATGAGAACGGCTTGATCGCATCCCGGCAAATGGCCTAATTACAGAGCGAAACGATTTATAAAAATTAATAGTTTCTTTCGTGTGATAAATTCTCTTCCTTGAATAAAGAATTTTGTTTAAAATTGTACAATGATACCCTAACTTTATTTAACCTACTCTTAAACGAAATTACTGTCACGAGATCAGCCGAGCTGGGAGGATCCGTGTTCCTGCCGGAACTAAGGTAATTAATTCTTGATTTTTGTACCTGGTGCAAGATAATCCCGGGTTATTAACACTCCCTAGCTCTTGCCTAACATGCCTTAAACACCCGTTACGCTTTACTCTTCCGGCTTATGATTTTGCTTTTCGGCTTATCGTATCAATCATTTTTTGTTGTTGTTTTGAACTTTCTTGTCCATATTATGATTTTCGGCTGTGGGTTATGATTTGTGCTTTTCTTTCGATTTAGTGATTGTGTTGTGATGAGTGCTCTTGGAGGGGTCCGTATCAATATTCCCTTTTAAAAATTACTTGGCACTTTTGCTTTTAGAAAGATGTCATAATAATGTAAAAATATTCGACGCAAATTTGAAATATATAATTTAAAATTAAAAATTTGAAATTTCACTTTATTTAATTTGTACGAAAAACCTATTTCGTACAAACAAAGACCAATTTTCACCAAATATCAAACTTTTGAACCAAATATAAATTTTCTACTAAATGGTTTAATTTTATAACCCACAGTAGGGATTTTCCACAAAACCGTGGAATTTTCCGCATATAATGTTGATTTTTAATAAAATATTTACATTTTTAGGTAAGAAAAAATTAATTATATATTAAGAGAATATTAAGAAATTTCATAACAAAATTAATTTCTAAATATCTTGTTCCTAATAATAGAAACGTGACGGAAAGTGAACCGCTTGTGGGTCTACTGCTGTTTTGAGCATAAATATTTAATTACACTTCTTGGTATCACAATTTAATTTCTGCCATTTAAGAAATTTTCAGAATGGGAAACATTCTTGATCGTATAGGAATGACATAAAATATATGAAAATGGTTTACTAAAATTTTTTATACATTTTTCGGGCTTTTTATATTGCCCTGAATGTATTTGGAACGACCTAAGTCTCCTGGAATTGGTACGATTGGAATGAGCCATGAAAAAGTTGTACGTCGATAGTCGGTGGGGGGGGGGGGGGTCAATTTTATAGAGCCAAAGAATGTCTCCAGAACGTTGGATTTTTCGACCCCGACCTCTCTTCCATATGGGAGGAATACAATAAAACGCAGCGTGTCGGTGAGTCGGATCTGGTACATTCTATGAAGACCAGTCGAAAATTGAGCCAAAAATGCACGAGAACGAACCCGACCTCTCCCGACTTCACGAATGACGATCGATAGCTTTAGCCTTTAGCTGTTCCTCAAATTTATTTAGGTTCTGAGATCCCAAGATACCTTAGAACAATTTGAATTAAACTTATTGCAAAGAGGAAAATATAATTGATTTTATTCAAATAGATATGGAGACAAGATTTCAGGGTCTAAAATGTTTAAAATTTAGTGCTGCATGTCTTAGTCATATTTTTAGTAAAAAAACCTTTTTTGTAACAAATATAAAACGAATTTTCGATTGCTAAATTTTTAACCTAAGAAATTTAAAAATAAACTACATTTTTTAACTAAAAACTTTAGTTTGTACTGAAGTTTTTTGGTTAAAAAATTAATTTTGACCCCAAAAAATGCGAAATTTCAACCACAGAAATTAATTTGTAACTTTAAAAATAAAATTTTAAAGAAGAAGAGTAATCCGCCACTAAAAAAAAAATTATAACTAAAAGCATAATTTTTCAAGGAAAAAAATATCAACAAAATTGTTTAATTTTCATCTTTAGAAACGAATTTAAAACTAAAATAATTTGTCGTTGATAAGAAATGGAATTTTAAACGAAAGAAATTAATATTGAAGTAGAGAAGATGAATTTTTAAACAAACATAAAATCGTTAAATTTTCATTTCAGAAAATTTATTTTGAATGCAAAAAATATCGAATCTAAAACAAAATAGTAAAAGTTTCAACCAAAGAAATTAATTTAAAAAACAAAAAGAATAATATTCTTCCAAAAAAGTCGAAATTGCAACAAAATACATGAATTTTCAGCATATACCTGAATTATCAACTAAAAAGATAACATTTCAACGAAACATTGAACAGTCGCAATTTCATTCGAAAACTAATTATTAACCCTAAAACATCATGCTTTTAACAAAATATTTACACTTCCAAGCATAAAATTAAATTTGCAAACAAATAGTTTAATTTTCTACCCAACAATTTTTTGTAACAAAAAAGAATTCTGTAACTTCGTTGAATTCCATTAATTTTATGAATTCATTGATTTTAATAATTTCCTTACAATCCATGAATTCGTTGAATTCAATAAATTTTTTGAATTCCATGAATTACGCGAATTCCATTCATTCCCTGTATTCTTTAGATTCCATAAATTTAGTAAATTAAGGGAATGCAATCAATTTGAAAAATTCCTTCAATTACTGAAATTCCCTGAATTTCTTGATTAAAGTAAATTCCTAAAATTCTATGAATTTCGTGAATTCCATAAATTCTTTGAATTTCAGTATTTATTATTTTTTTATTTTTGTATTTATTTATTCAATCAATCACTCGCTCAAGCAGTCGTTTACTCCACTAGTAAGTACTGACGTGTTTACTAACTACTTTTTTATTTTTATTCCATGAATTCCACGAATTTCCTGAACTCCTTAAATTTCGTTAGGTTCAAGATATGCTTCCATTCTATAAATTCAGTGAATTCTATAAATTTCTTACATAACTTCAATTCTTGAATTCTGTGGATTCCATAAATTCGGCGAATTTTATATATTTTTCTAAGATTCCTCCATTTCCATGAATCTTGAATTCCGCGAATGACGTAAATTCCGTTGATTATACGAATTACGTAAAATACTTGAATTCGATGCATTCCTTGAATTCGATAAATTCCCTGAATTCTATAAATTAGTTGAATTAGATGAATTCCTAGAATTCGATTAATTCGTTGAATTCGATGAAGTCCTTGGATATCATTAATTAATTAAATTCCATTCATTCTTGGAATTCCATTAATTCGGCGAATTTTATATATTTTTCTGGGATTCCTCCATTTCCATGAATTACGTGCATACCTTAAATTCTGCAAATTACGTGAATTCCGTTAATTTCTTCAATGACGTGCATTCCTTGAATTCAGTGAATTACTTAAATTCGTCGAATTCCTTAAATTTGGTGAATTCCTTGAATTCGATAAATTCCTTGAATTCGACGAATTCCTTGAATTTGACGAATTCCTTGAGTTCGATGAATTCCTTGAATTCAAAGAATTCCTAAAATATCATTAATTCTTGGAATTCCATTAATTCGGCTGATTATATATATTTGATGTATTTCCGTAAATTCCGCGAATTCCTTGAATTCTGCGAATGAAGTGAATTCCGGTAATTCCAGGAATTAAGTGCATTCCTTAAATTTGACAAAGATTGATCAGCAACCTGGGTCGGAGCAGTGTTGCGGAGTGAACGTGTTATTTAAATAAATAACGCGAGAATTCC
>JAAAKG020212120.1:3628-22479 GCA_010014905.2 Druon quercuslanigerum | reverse complement strand
CTTGCAGGGGTCACTCGCGTCTCTCTATATATTTTTATATGTGTATATATATATATATATATATATATATATAAATATATATATCTATATATATATATAATAGCTTATGTGACTTATGCGGTCAGGGGTTAGAACTTCACGTTAGAGGTCTGGGGATTGATTCCGAGGTTCTGATGGTCTTCCAACATGCACTTGGCTGCAAACCAACCCGTGGACAGTAGGTAAAATACTAGGCTTTGCACAATATCTCAAATTATGCATACTACTCTTATTAGATCACTTGATTGTATTACAGAAATGCGTCCCTGACTGATAATATATACCGCGACAGTCCCTTGCAGAATATTTAATAAATCCAATTCTAACAAGTTTGCCTTTGATCTATTTGAGCTGTAACCATCTTAAGTCTGAGAGAAAAATAAGCTTCTTATTTTTTTATATAAGAATATGATAAATTATATATATATATATAAACTTGAAGCATCCGTGCCCAAAAGTTTCCATAAAACTTTCCGTAAGTTACCCCAACATTTACATGTCACTACAGTCGAAATTACGAATTTCTCATGCCTTTGACTTAGTCCCAAATAAAAATTGTTATCTGCTATGTTAGCTAATTCGAAATCAGTAAATCTAGATACTGCATCTTATGAATCTTTCAAAAGCTATTGTAATATGTAGACTCGCTGTGATACAATTTCTTGAGCTAATTTTATTTATTATACTTATGCCATATTTAGTGCACTTTGTACTGCGCACGATGTTATAATGTTCCTGTTTGTAAAAAACTGTAGTATATGTATTCTGAATGTAGAATAAGTGTCAATATTGAGCTTTGCTGGTTCTATTTAATAATAATTGTTATGTAAAAAGAGGATCGAATCATTATCCGAAATTTTTAGCAAACAAATATATACAGGAAAATTGTCTCCTAAAACTAGTATTTGTAAAAAATATATATTTTTAAAGCACACGTCTTAAAATTTTTCTCTAAAGAAGACTAACAAATGTTGTTAGAAACTTTAAGATATTATTTCAAAATGACTAGGGTAACGTACCCAATTGTTGGTAGGTTAAGGCGAACTTCAGGCTTTGAGAAATAAATGAATGTAAAAAAGTGTATGTATGATAAATGTAATACTAATATGTAAACTAAAAAAATAATTTAAATTAGCTCGTTTTCCTAAAAATGCCATTCTTGGAAAGATGGACCCAATTATTGGCATCTCAGTCATATGAAGAGGAAATAGTGAAGGAATCAGATTAAACTTAACCTTAATAGCATCACTAAGAATTGAATAGTGAACAGAAAACATGTTTATCAATTATTTTTCATTTATAAACACATAGTCTGGCTTAAATTACCTAATTATCAGCTTCTATCTAGTTCAAATTCCGAGGTGGTGGTCCTCGGCTTATTTTGAATGCTTCAGCAGAATTAGTAGAATCAGAATTTCTTTAAATTGATTTCCCTTGTTTTTAGACTCTTTGGCTTTTAACTTCCTTTTTCAAGTACCTTCTTTAGCAGAATCAATAAGATCGTTTATATTCAATCATTGATTTTTTTTAGTTCAGTCTCTTTGGTTTCTAACTTTTTTCTATTTCTATCTCCTTGGGCTTTTTCTGAAATTTCATTTCGTCGTTTTCGTTCCTGCTTTTTAGCTTTCTTAGCCTAATCTTTATTTTTTTCAATTGATTTTTCCTAATTCATAATCTCTCCATGCCTGCGCTGTTAAAGCAGAAACGCAAATAATCAAATATACTTCTGTTTTTTACGCATTTTAAAGCAATTTCCTCTAAATATTAGGGTGTAATCGCTTTGCACCTCAAATGTATAGGTTCCTGTAATGTTTCTTAAATTACATACTAACCTGAAAACCGATTACATAACACTTCTTTTCTCTCTACACTTTTTAAATCAGACTTATTATTATTTAAAACATTTTCAGAAGTGTTGAAAATGATATCTGAGTTTCTTTTTCTAAATGTACACCAAGCCGTAATTTTTTTGGACAGACTACTTGTGAGTGGTACACCAGACTGATTTGAGGTTAAGTCTAAATCGTTAAGTTGCGAATTTACTCTTATTTTTAAATAAAATATATATTAATAAATATAATTACTTACTTAATTCTTTTAAGTACAGCTCCGGTAATTTACTTTGAAATATTGTTTTTGCCTTTACTTCAGTCTTTCATTTTGAATTTCACAAAACAACAAACGAACATAAACATACTTTCTCCGATTGCCAAGAATAGAAATCATTGCAAGAACATACAACTCAATTATTGGCGCTGGATGCCAAGAATTTCATGCAATGCTTTAGATTAGAAATTCATTGGCACCTCCTATTATTTAAATAATAAGTTATAGTAAAATCTTAGTTATTTTGTTATTTTGTTATTTATAATTTTAACATTTCCTTGAAATATGATCAAAGGAAAATAGTCATTTTCGATAATTATATCGTTGCTAGGTCTTTACAATTAAAAAAACTAAAACTTTTTTTGCTATTTATCTCTATTCTCTTATTATTTTATAAAATCTAGAGAATGGTGCCAAAAATTAGGGAGGGGGGGGGGTTGCCAAGAAGTGGTGCTCTTGCCCTAGTTCCTTCCTCTTTCTTGATTAAAATAATACTTTGCATTGATAAAATGTATATTTTTTCTTATTCGCAAAATTCTGATGTAAAAAGCTTTAATTCAGCTTTCAAATTATTTTCATCTTGTAAAAATTTATGACATAAAAATAGAATAAGGCTAATGGCCAGAACTAGATTTGAACATACATATAATTTTCAAATTTTAGTTTCCCGTTGCTGATGAACTGAAGTTCTAACATCGTAAGAATTCTGTAGTTATAATATTAAAAACAATTGTAAGCTATTCTTTAACATTCTTTTCTTTTCTTGTAATTATTTAGTTTTCTCTATAGATGATATATATTTTCATTTATTTCAAAAATGTAAATTTTTGTTTTTGTTTGCAGTTTAATTTAATTTTCATAAATATAAGGCAGAACCTGATATAAAGAAAAAGGATAGCAAATTATAAAATACTTAAATATTATATACTACAGTCACTATATCAAAATTGGAAATTATTCACCTTTGTTTCTAATCTATATCTAGTTTTTTGAAGCTGCCTTCAACGCCAAAAATGTCAGTTACATTTTTGGCTTTTCCAGGACGCAGGGATTCTTTCACGCGACTGTTGGCTTCGTCTTGTGCAAACCAATCACGATAATCCTCTAAATCTTTTTTTCTTGCTTGATGATAATCATTCAACGCTCCAGCGTTTCCGCCTGCCTCGTTCGGTAATAGTTCCAAAGGAATGAATTTTTTCAAAGTATCTTTGGTTGTATGAATATGCAACTGGAATAATTAATTATTTGTTCTACAATTTTCTCAAAATATTCATTTAAATGTCTCCGTGAAATTCATTTCAATAAATATTATTTTAAAAGGGAATAAGTTTCTGGTGGTAATCACTTTGGGGGAGTATCTACTTTGCTGATAATAGATATGGAATATTTAGACAAGCAGTGACTCTCAAATTAAAAAAAGTATTATAACGAAATACACGTACGATATCCAAAAGTTCCTTTTTCATGAATGGTTTCATCATAGCAAGAATCAGATCCATGGCAGGTACCGAATTCATGAAATGTAGCCCCTTCAAGCGAACTGGCAAGGCATCTTGAAGATAATAAAGAAACTTTTTTGTCGTCATAGGACTCAGGCGACCAACATGTCCTAAAGAAACTCCTTGCATGTCCACCAAAATTATATGTCCAGTTGTTGTACCATCGGTTCGTAACCAAAGATCCAAAACCATAGAATAATACTTCAAAATGTCATTATGCACGAAATGTGATGGTTCTGGGTCCAGCATTTTCCAGAAAATTATTTTATATCCTTCTTTAGTTGTCCCCTGCAGAGCTGTGGCAGCACTTAAATTACGTAAAATAATTATTTTTAAAATGGTCCATTTTTTGCCTTCTGGCTTATGGGGCCACATGTCTTAAAATGTAGTTTTTAAAGCCCCTGCTGACGTTTAAAAAAATATAAATTTGTATTTATTTAACTTTCCAAGTGTGCCACTGTTTTATAGATTTGAAATTTTAAAAAAGCATGTTTTAAATCAGTATGGTAACTCTACAGAAATAATTGGTAAGGTGTTAAAGCAAGAAAAACAAATTGCTTATGATATGTGGTAAACAATTTACTGAAGGAATGATTAGTTGTTGAAATACATTGTTTTTGCCTCAAATATGAGAGAAATTAATGTCCGAATAAACTGAAATTTTAATCTTATTGACTTCTTCTTCTCATATTTAGTCATTTAACGAAAGGTTTTATTTATTTGAATAATTCTTATTAACAAATGGTTGTTGTGATATTTTGCAGAAAGGACAAAAACAGTTACCTATTTAAACAATTTTTGTAATTAAATGCTCCTTTTTACCATGTTTAGTCCAAAAGGAATATTTTTTCACTTGAGAAGAAGTATTATATGTTGGTTGGAATTTAATAAACTAAATTAATTTCCACCTGAACGCGTCAACTTGATACATATTTGTGAATCAACGAGCCGCGAGGTGGAAATAAAATCATCCTACTGTCTTCATGATTTATTATTTTAAATAATTCTTTTCATACAATACATATTTATGTTTTTCTGAACAACATTCAAACTAAACGCTTTTTAATGTTCAAAATTCGCTTGACTCCCCACGAGTTTAAAGATATGAATGTATGAATTATGCAATATCATTAGTAAATATATATCAATTTTAATTTTCAAAAATTTTCATATTTTATTTATTTTACCACTCATTATTATTCATTTATAAATTTAATTTTTGTATCTAAGGGAAAACGTTATCAATTATTATTTATTATTGGCAGTTTTAAAAGAAGTGCTGATAACATAGACGAGATATCCGGGCTGCTTTTTTTGTTCAATTCAAAATGAAATGTTGTCAATTCAAAATTATTCGAATTTGGTATATGTTTCTAACAAATGTTTTAAAAAAATAAACATTTGTTGCAATAAAGTACTGGTTATTTCTAAAAATTATAGAAAATATATGGCAACTAGTAGTAACATATGGTAATTTAAGGTAACTTCAGATAACATCATTTTTACTTTTAATATATCAAAGGAACTCGACTTCCTACGTTTTTTTCTTTTTATAAACTTACGCCACATTTGATGCTTTTTGAAGTTCTTTCGTCGTCCTAATATCTCTATTGGAAAAGAACTCTGGTACGTGAGTTCTGACTGTATAATAAGCGTCAATTGTAGTTTTTGCTGCTTCCATTAAATAATAATTACTATGCAAAAAGAGGGCTAGGTCAGTGTCCGAAATTTTTGGAAGGTGTGGTTGTTTGTTATTCCACTCTCTTAACATTTGAATATCAGACTCTTTTAATTCGGGATTGTTCTTCAATTCCTCCTCAAAAGTTATGAACTTAGATGGCATCATTTTGTCTGAGATTTTTTAAACTGGAAAATAAAATTATAATTCTAAACACATATTATTATTATTTCTCAAACATGTGACTTTTAAATTATTCCACACTTTATATATATGCCTTCAAACCACTCTACAATCAATACGCAGATTGTATAATGAAATAAATGGTACGTAATAAAAGTCAAATGAAAACTTACGTGTTGCGCTTCAATTGAAGTTATTTCAGCCTTGTACATTAGGTAGCTGAGAAAATACTGATCTCGTTGAGCTCAGATATTGCATGCGAACCTAAGTAAGAGGAGACTATTAATTAGATGACGAGTGGCGAATGACGTTTTTCATTTAAACGATCGGGCTCCATAATTTTATCAAATAACTTACACAGTTCTGAAGCAATTCGAAGAATGACTTTTCAATATATATTAATTTAGAATTTAGTACACTCCGTCAAATAAGCATAGATGCTGCCTAAATGTAAAGCTGAATTAATTTAAAATTAGGTTGAAAACAGGCCTAGCTAACAAATATTCTTAGACGAATGACAATTGAGCAAGGGCAAATAGCAATAAAGTGAAAGCCAAGCGCGATAGCAATTTCGGAAAATAAAAAAATGTCAAATAACGATTCGATTAGCAATCTGATGTCTCAACCGAATATAAAGTCGGCAAAAAAAGATTAAAGCAAACGGAAATTAGAGTTTAAGCGCGCCCAGGGCGCGCGTCTGTTGGTTTTCTCGCTTCGCCCTTGATATTGCAAAGACTTTTTAAAACTAAAGGTCAAAGCATCGACAATAGTAATTTAGTGATTGTGAACTCCCTATTGTTAAAGCTCCTACGGCTTTAACGAACACATTCTCATCACGTATCCCGTGCTTCACCCTCAAGTTTATTCCTCAAATTGTATATCATTTTCATAAATGTCTATTACTACAATTCATGACATTTATTTGTCCTAAAGCAGACGTCGTTTCATTGTCTCATTTAAAAAATGCAAATTCTTCAAAAAGAATGTTGTTATGAAACATTTTATTTCATCTTCTGTCATTTTTTCATGAACTGAATTCACTTTTTTCCAGCGTTATTTCTACGATTTAAACATTACACATACGATCCAAACAGAAGTTTTACCGTTTAACTTCTAAATTATATCCCTAACCTCAGTAAGCCAGACTTTGTCAATTGAATTATCTACCGCTTCGTATTATATCATCTTCTAAGAATTCACTAAAAGAGTCTCTTAAAGCGCACATGGTGGAGAGTCTAGTTACAAAAACAGGCCCTTGAAACTTCGATTAATCAAGGGTGGGGGGAGAGCGATTTTCAACTTAGAGTCATAGCTGGTTGGGGTTTTATGCTTACATGGTCACCAACCTACAGCAGCGTTATATTAAATGAAAGAAATGTAATTTTTGATTCTCCATTATTTTTGTATGCTGTCACAATTTGAATTTTTTATTTTTCAAGAAAATTCAAAATCTGTTGTGATAATTTTATAGGGCATTCAAAAATCAAATTTTTTCTTTTCTTGACAGTTTTTCATATCGTGATTTATTTGACATTATATGTTCATTTTCGTGTGTTTTTCGAATTTTGTAAATGCTATAACTCGGGTTATTTTTGATTTTATAATAAAGTCATTAGAATAAAATATTCGTCTTTTTTAATGCTATAACTTCGGCATAAAAAATATTTGATTTAAAAAAAATGGTTTAAAAAATATTCAAAATGTAGCTGAAATGTCTGGCTAACGTGGACATTCGACAAAAACTGGGGGAAGGGGGTTAAATTGTACACAAATCTAATACCTTCTCTGATTAAATTGTAAAAATATACAGTTTGCTCCTATATTTACTGCTAAAATACAAATTAGACGAAAACTATAGTAAAATATAATGCATGCTTTACTTTTGCATAGAGCCATTTTATAAAGATTAAACCTTAGTAACCATACTTCGACTCAGTATACGTAGTAACCACACTAGTGCGATTTGGGATTTAAAAATTTTGAAATTCAATATCCTGGTACCAAATAATACAAATGTAATATATGCTAGGTACTTTGTTGGGAAAAAAATTCCTAGGGAATTTAAAGAAGGTAGTTTTGAACATAAAAATACAAATACCAAAATCAAAAGACATCAAGTTCAAAACTAGATTTTTTAAAACTTTTTTTTTTTTAAATTGCGCGAATGACGGTGTAAGCTCTAACAACCGGTTCATCTACTCCCAAAACAAAGTTGTATGCTTCAAACTTCGATGTAGAAGTGGTAGAATTAAAGCGAAAGCTAAATCTTTTAAAAATTTAGCACGAACTAACGAAGAATTTTCTGTCCATAGATTGTACAGTACACTCGAATTAATCAATACTTCATTCAGCATATAATTGTCTTATACATATAATTATGTAAATTATAACGTTATTTTTGTTGTTCGGACATTCTATATTGATAATGAAAATTTTTCTTTGATTATATAATGTTTTATACGTACGAAAATAGTACTTTAGAATTTTTTTAAGAATGTGAGAAAACCATGAAGTATTTCATAACTTGCTTTTACAAACAATAAAATATGTTAAAATACTTACATTCAATATAATTCCACTTATTAGATTGCCGAAAAAAGCTTAAAATCTCACAGGCACTGACTGCACGCACACCACTACTATACTAGTGCAAATTTGCACTCCTTCTAAATTTCGACCATACTTATTAGCGTTTTCAAAGTGAAGGACATCAGCCTTGACGTAGAAAATAGCCTAGGACACTAGACTAGGTGCGAATTCGCAATACAATACTAAGAAGACGAATGTTTCGCTGCGTCACGGGTATGAGTAAGATGAGCTACAGAGATTGTGTGGTGGTTACTCAGGCGTGAGAAAACATGAGTGTTGCGGTAACTTTTCTGTATCTTAACATCGTAACTGTGAAAATACGTCCTGGCGTAGCAATAATTCACTCAGAGTTGAAAGCACACGCATATCGAATAAGCACGATGGCGAGCTCGTATCCACCAACATAGGCGATTCTGCCATTTATAGCAGTGTCACCTGACATGCGATGTATATCGCAAAGTAGTGTCTCGAAGTATTCGGAGCAATGTTCATCAAAAAGAGCAGTGAATATCAATAATTTTTATTTTTTTATTAAACAATGGGTGCAATTGAAGAATAGGGACGCAACCTCTGTTTTGGCTGCAAAACATTTTTTTACAGCAAACTATTAGAATTTTTATCTGAAAGATAAATTCAGCGACTTGACTAATGAGTAGAGCGACAAGCTCGGTTGTCACTAAACGTTAGGGCTATTTGACACCACGCGTTAATGAAAATTAACACGATAGATTGTTTCCCATGCCAAGAACAGGTCGTGTCAAGCGCAACACTTACCAAGCTCGCGCTGATGTTGCCATTACCACGAGCGGCTCGTGTCAATTCACAAGCAGGCAATGTATTGGCAACTGTGGCTAATGCTACGAAAAAAATTTATTTTAACACTAACCGCTTGTGCCAGAGTTTCTCTGTGTGCTCGTCAATAACGGGAAAATGGTTGTGATCGCCTAAATTGAATAAAGTAACATTAGTTAAAGATGTTCCAATATTAGACAATAAAAAAATAATTTGATAAACAAATTATTTTTTGAAAACATGTTTTCTATGATTTTCCATAATTATACGTTTTTTCAAGTCATATTGCAAGAAATTTAAATGAAAACAATATTATATTAAAAAAATGTTCGCCTAAGATTATAGCTGTTCATATTATAAACAAATTTGATGAACAAATGCAGTAGCTAGGAATTTTTTTTACTAGGAAATTACGTTTGCAGGAAAAGAGAAAACGGTGATAGACTACATATTGGCCGAGGAAAGGACAAGGAGGCTGAGAATCGAAATAGAGTCAGAACACTTCCCGGTCATTGCAACGCTGAAGTGCGGAAATTTATGAAGAGAGGGAAGGAAGAAGGAGGAATAGTCAGAGAAAAAGACAAAGATGTGTAAATGGGGAGTAGATAAACTAAGAGAATGTGTGGAAATAATGGAAGAGGAGAATACGGGGATCAAAGATGGGGGAGACGTGGTTGAGATGTTGGGTAAGATGAGGGGACGGGTAGAGAAGGTAGTTAAAGAAATTAGGTCAAAAGAAGAAGAAAGAAGTGGGAAGGGAGGTTTTCGGGATGTGGAATGTATAGAGAGTAAAGAGCTTATGAAGAAATCGTTGAAAAATTGGAGTAGAGGAGAGATAGATAGAAAGGAGTATAATTAAAAAAGGAAGCACGATAAATTACTTGATTTAAAATCACAGATGGAGCAGGCAAGGAGAGATAGATAGAAAGGAGTATAATTAAAAAAGGGAGCACGATAAATTACTTGATTTAAAATGACAGGAGGAGCAGGCAAGGTACATTGAGGAGGTAGAGAAAGCAATAAAGGCAGGAAAAGAATGAAAGGTGATCAGTAAAGAAAGGAGTGGATGAAAAGGGATCAATGAAGAGATAAGTATGGATGAATGTACGGTATAATATAAGAAATGGCTAGGAGGGGTCTATAGCAAGGTGAAAGGGAAAGGTAAAAAGATCAAAGAGGGAGACATGGAAGGTGGAAATGCGGTGACTAGAGAGAAGCTTAAACAAGCAGTTCAGAAGTTAAAAAGAAACAACGTGACAGGGGAGGACTGGATGGAGAATTATGTGTTGAAACTTGGCGGTAGAAGGGTTAGAGAAGAGATTTGAGAAGTATATAATAGAGTATGGAGAGAAGAAGGATGACCGATGGAGAATAGAACAGGTTTGTTAGTTCCTCTATTCAAAAAAGGAGGGGGTAGAAAAGTGAAAGATTATAGAGGAATCACTCTCATGCCAGTAACATATAAAATATACGCGGAGGTTCTCAGGAAGAGATTAGAAGAACAGGTAGAGGAGAAAGAAATTATCCCACAAAATAAAACAGGATTTAGAAAGTGGATGGGAACAGTGGATAATATTTTTGTTTTGAATTAATTTGTCAACAGGAACTTGGGACAGAAAAAAGAAAAAATGTTTGCTCTTTTCGTGGAATTTAGGGCAGCTTTCTACTGTGTGAATAGGAAAGTTTTGAGGCAATAAAAGAAAGGAATGTGGACGACAAGTTGATCGAAAGGATAAAAGAGGTCTTTACGGAGACGAAGACAAGGGTGAGGATCGGGGAAGAGAAAGAGGAGGAGTTTTGGACAGAAAGGGGTCTCAGGCAAGGCTGCCAACTAAGTCAGTTGTTATTTAGTATATTGTTAGCAGACCTAGAAGAGAAAATGGAAAAAAATGAAAAGGGGGCACAATGATAGGGAATAAGAGAATATACCCTTTAGCGTACGTGGACGACGTGGTGATTCTGGTAGAGAATGAACGTGGAATAAACCTGATAATGCAAGGATTTGAAGAACATGTGAGAGAGAAAGACCTGACAATTAATGTGGCGAAAACAAAGATAGTATGTTTCAGGAAGAGAAAGAATGAAGTAAAGTATGGATGGAAGATAAATCGAGAAATGGTGAAAATGGAAGAGTTATTTTGATACTTAGGCTTTTGGTTCGAAGCGGGAGGTGGAAATTATCTGCAGGTAAAAAAAATGATGGAAAGTGCGAGTAAGGTTGTGGGTCAAGTGTGGGGAACTGAACAAAGAAAATTAAGAGAAGACTGAAAGATGAGAGTGTGGCTGTTTAATGCACTGATATGGTCAGTGATGTGTTATGAAGTGGAGATTTGGGGGTGGAAGGAGTACAAGAAAGTAGAGAATATGCAAGAGAGATTTCTGAGATGTTTTATGGGACTGAGTTGAAACTGCCCAGCTTATGTCCCGAGAGAAGAAATATGGAGAGAAAAATTGGTGATAAGACAGAGGAAAAAGGTGTGGAATTTTTAAGAGAAACTGAAGAGTGGTAATGCGAACAAAGTTGCACAATCATGCTTTCAGGAAATATCAAATAGAGAGAGAAGAGGAAACACGTAGCATTTAAGATGGGAGGAGGAGAAATGGTAAGTTAAAAGGGAATGAAGAATGTGTAACGAAGGGAGGAAATAGCAGGAAATATAGGGATACATGAACAAGACACAGGAAGAGAAAAGGGTGGGAAAAGATTATGAAGTCAAAGCACAACAAATGGTATAGAATGGTTAAGATGAAAGGGTTCTAAGAATATTTGGTAAAGTTGAAAAAGGAGTGTAGGTGGTCTAGGATGGTACGTTTTAGAATGGGAGAGGGAATGAATGATTGTAAAAACTGGTTGAGTGAAGAATTGAAAATGTATAGGGTATGTGGTTATGAAAGGGAATCGTGGGAGTACGTGTTGGAAAGATGTACAGGGGTTGAGGAAGAGGGAAAGAGCGTAGCAGATAGAGTTAGATTGATATTGAGTGGATGTGGACAAGGGGAAAAGTGGATGAAGAGTTTAGAAGATAAAAGGGAAGAGATAATGTGCGGGGGAGGGAATACCCAACATCGAGACCAAAATTGATAAAGGAAAAATATGTGTAAGAGAAATTAGTGTTGAGTGACTTTGAAAAACATGGGGAAAAATGGTGAAAGAAAATGGAAGCCCTAGGAGGTCTCGTGCACTCGTAAGATAATTTGTAAGAGCTAGGGAATTATAATGAGTAGGCGATGCGATGATAGAATAAGTTAAGTTGGCATAAGGCATAGTGGTTGAGTAAAAATTTAAAAAGATGTAAAGGGAACGTATACCTTAAACCCGTAAAAGGGAGAGTAATAAAATACAATACAATTAACAAATGCATTGTTCGCGCATTTTTCGGCAGAAAAATTAGTTTTTTTCAATGTCCCTCTTTTCTTTTGGGAAATTCATGACAACTTCATCAACATTCATATTAAGTTGATAAATTTTATGACATCTTTAAAGAAATTTAATAAACAAATGCATTAATCGTGCACTTGTCGATAGAAAAATTAGGCTTTTTTATTTCAACTTTCTTAATTAGGAACCTAATGATAACTTCAGCAAAATTCATAATTTTGATCAGTTTTTTTTCAATCAAATTTAATAAACAAATACATTATTGGGGCATCTGTCGGCGGAAAAATTCCCTTTTTTTAATGTCAGACCTGTAATTTGGACCTTCATAATAAATTCAGCAATATTCATGATGCGTTGATAAATTTTATGATTTTTTAAAGCAAATTTAACAAAGAAATGCATTATTCGGGCATCTGTAGATGGAAATTTTTTTTATATTAGCAACATTCAAAATTAGGTGACAAATTTGATGATTTCTTTAAAATAATTCAATTAACAATGCAGCATAATATTGCAGCTTGAATTTCTCTATTCATTTGTTTTTTGTGCTACACTTATGAATTTGTTTAAAATATTCTAATCGTCAAAGACAGTAATTTAAATTCGTCTCTAGTTTAAAAACATTTGTTACCAGACTCTTACGTTACTGCTGTTCAGAAATCAGTCCTAGGAGAATATCAGATTCCTTTATAAGAAATTTGTTCTACGTACGTTGAAGCATGTAACAGTTTCTTTTTGCCTTTCACGGAATACATTTTTTTCTCTTTGTTCTTTTGTTCGTGTTAATTATTATTATTATGCTATGTTTAGTCCTCAGTTGTAAATAATTAATTCACAAAAAACTTACGTTTTTGCCATTATAAAGTTGTGTAAATTTCAAAGAGGGAAGCTTTAAATGTTACAAATAGAGTTTTAAGTTATTTTCTGATAAACAATTCCATTAAAGAGCTACATATTTTAGTAGATGACATTCGCTCGACAAATTCGTTGTAGATTAAACAACCAAACGTGTTGCGTAAAAAATTGTTGCAAAACTTTATACCTAAATTTGAAACAAATGGAAGAATTCATTTTACAATTAGTAATAACATTTAATCATGCCAAAGCAGGCAAAAAATCTTCGGAAGATTTTGAAAGTATTTAAAAATGAATCAAAAGACGAAAAACACTCTCAATTATGGACAGTTACTCTTCAATTGAAATTGAAAATGCCTTTCTGAGCAATTTATGTTCAGATGGGAGAAAAAAACTTGGCTAAGGAAATAAAAATGTTGGTTAACGAAAATGCTATAGATATTGAAGGAAATGCGAATGAACAGGTTATACCTTTTACATCAGAAGAAGCTATCGCCTTAGCTGAAGATACAGAACGGAAGAAGCACCAATACGAGACTATCCGAATTCAAGCAAGGTTACAAACGCAGTGATTTTTCCTCTCTACGTGAATCTTGAAGACGCCAAGAAAGAATGTCTTTCTGCTGAACATAGCATGGAAATAACGTAGACTGGTGTTAGAGTTGATTTACAAAAATCTGATGCCGATATATTCATGATGTCTATGGTACCAATGCGCATACATACAACCTGTTTCAAACGCAACTGTAAAAACTATTCAGAATGTGCAGAACCAAAAACAATTCGGGAAAATAAAATTCCTGGGTCCAGTGGACTGTGTAGGCTACTTTTTTATGAGCAAGCACCAGAGACAAAGGTGCGTACGATATCAGAAGTAGATTTGATGAAAAAGAAAATCTCAACACTTGTTCCAACTGAAGTCAAGGTTCCCAATAATCGTTTCACAATAACTGTCAGCCATGAGATTGTCTTAACTATGTTAGATGGAAATTCTGAAATTCCTTTAGCTGCCAAATCCTACATTTGTGGTGCAAAACAATCACAAATGAACCACTTGCAGAACATGCAGATAAACCAGAGAACACATAGTTGTTCTGCATATAGGCTATCGTCTAAGCTTCTGTAAATGGAAAACGAAAACGGAAAGTAAGAAAGAGTAAGTAAAAACTGCAAAAAAAAAAAGAATTTAAAAGAATTCTTCGATTAAATGGGACTTATCGCAGATATACCAAAACATGGCTTGGGAACTTCAAACACGGGAAATACTGCTAGGAGATTTTCAGAGAGCCTGAATTTACTTATAAAATTACTGGTGTTAGCAAACAGATGATTCATAATTTCAGCATGATTTTGCAAGCAATGGCTTCAGGAGATCTGATTGATACTGTTAAATTTGAACTAAGTATGATTGTTAATGAAAAGACTGACATCGAAAAAAAACATTTTCTATCCACAGATTACCGAATAATGCATTTGTTTGTAAATATGTTTTATGAAATCAAAAAATTTATCAAATTATCATGAATCTTTTTGAATTTATTATGAAGATTTCAAATAAAAGTCTGACATGGAAAAACAAATTTTTTGTCGACAGGTGCCTCAATAATACATTTGTTTATGAAATTTGTTTTAAAACATCATAAAATTGTTTCAATAATTATGAATTTTCCTGAAATTATCATAAAGCTTCTAATTAAAAATATGAAATAGGAAAAAAAGATATTATCTGTCGATAAATGCATGATCAATGGATTTGTTTATTAAATTTGTTCAAAACAAATGAGAAAGTTAATAAAAAATTCTGAATTTTGCTGAAGCTAACCTGAAATTTCTCCTTAAAAAAGTTGAAATAGAAAGAAAAAAATCATTTTTCTGTAGACAAATGCCTGATTAATACATTTGTTAATTGAATTTGTTTGAAGTAATCATAAAATTTAATAACTTATTAAGAATGTTGCTGAAATTGTCATAAAGTTCCCAACTGTAAAGACTCTCATTAAAGAGACCGAATTTTTCTGCCGACAAATGCCCGAATAATGCATTTGTTTATCAAATTTGTCCTAAACAATTATAATATTATTTGTCAAGTTATGAATTTTGCTATAATTATCATAAAATTTCTAATTTCAAGAAATTGACGCTATAAAAAAAATTTCTGTCGAAAAATGCTTGATTACTGTATTTATTCATTAAATTTCTTTATGATATAATCAATTATAATCTTAAGATAAATTTTTTTAATTATAATGTAATATTGTTTCCGTTCAATTTTTCTTTCAATATAACTTGACAAAACGTACAATTGTGAAAAATCGTAGAAAACATTTTTTCAACAAATAATTTGTTTATAACAATTTTTTTGTTTATTATCTAATATTACTCTATGCAAATTAGGTGATTTCAACCATTTTTTCTGCTATGGACGAGCCCCGGGAACACATTTTTTTCGTCAAATGTATTTATTTATAAAAAAATTTGAGCCTAGTTAAAAAATCAGGCCTTATAAATCTCTTAGAAATTTAATTAGCTTTTTTCAAATTTGGTTTGTTAAAATTGGTCAATAGTTGTGGGCTGTACGTTATTTTGAACGAAAAAAATCATTTTTCCCCACTGTACGTTTCCAAAACCTGTACGAGTTTCACTGTATTTTCAAAAAAGACCATTTCGAAAAATAGCGCAGTTATACAAAACAATAAAACTGTTAAAAACTTGGTGCCGTAAAAAATTACGATACAAGACTTATGTTCCTCAGCGTGTAAAAAATTAAAGAGGTCAGTTGATTACGACCAAAACTATAAAACTAAAAGTGAAACTTCAAAAAAACACATCGAAAAAATATGACTATGCTTAAAGAGAAAAATCAAACATATGCATAATAAAAAAGTTATTTTAATCTTAAACTGATATCTAGAAATATTAATATATTAACCTAATATTTTCTGTAATTGTTTTGCAACAAATTTTGATCAACATTCGATTTCATGTAAAAAAATAAAGTCTGAAATTCTTTAAAATAATGTAAGTTTTAAATTATTTTTGAATATTGTATATGTGTATAATATTTAAAAAATAAATTTATATTTTTTAAACTGGAAATAGTATGAAGAAACTTGAATTTTATCAGTATGCTCGAACTAAGCTGCCAAGTGTTGCAATAAAAATAACTGTAAACCTCAATATTTATCCGCCCTTGAAAGATGTGCTCATTTTTACCCTCTACTGCACGTAAAGAAGGAATAAGAATTTAAATTTTTTTAGTTCAGTGTTATAGTAGAACTGACTCCATACACAGTAAAAAAATAAGCGAGGAGACGAGTTTAAACAAAATGCGTTTTATTCACATTTTTTCTTTTGTACTATTATTCTGCTTCATATTTGAAGTAGCTGGACGCGTCCAAATTCTCAAAATTAAAAGTGAGTATAGGCTTGAATTTCATAAGGTCATATATGTTCGAAAATATTTGAAATTAATTTTTGCGTGCTGTTTTTAAATTTGAGTATATTTTTTTATTAAATGAAGAAATATAACCCACGTGGAAAGACTTTATGGCAGGCGAATGGCTCATAATATACTTATTTCTAAGTGGTATAAGTGTTTTTTTTACTTTTCGTAAATTTTAAGCATTTCTAAAATAATAAAAAATAAGTAACTAAAATTCTTAAACCATCATTCTTTTTTTCATATTATTTTGATGCTACGGCGTGGTTTAGCTCAGATCTGATAATAATCAGCTTTCCATTTTGAAATTTTTTGGGGAGCAGATTTTTGACAGAGGTCTAACCATTTTGTATTGGAATCGGAATCGGACAAGAAAAAATTTAAGAGGTTTAAGAAATCTATTTAAGTATTAAAAATATTTCAGCAACTAAAAAGGACGAAAAATACAAACCAAAACGGATCACAAAAGTAAAGCTACTAGCAACAAAAGCTGATAAAAAATTGCATGAGAAATGCAGAATTTCTGAAGGAAATTTTAGGAAGAAGCTAATAATTAAGTGTTAACATAAGAAGGAAATATAAATACATGTTATTTACATTTTACATGGACATAACTTTTTTTAATTATACTCGGAAAAAATCTGTACATACAAGAAATGGGAAATTGCTGTGAAATAAAAAGTTAATTTCAGTTTCGTTTAGGAAACATGTATGGGAAGTTATTTTAAAAGCCTGACACTCTACAAATGCTCTTTTGAACAGCTAAAATAATTGTCAATAAGAATTAATTGTAAAAGAAAAAGTAAGATTATAATTATAATTGATCACTTAGTTGTTTTATGAACTGCATTTCGTTTAATAGAATTTTTAAATTTTATTTTAGAAGTTTGAAGAACTGCGTATGTATTTGACATAAAATATTCCAAAAATATAATTCAATTTTATAAATCACATTATTATAACCCATGCGGAAAAATTATATATAGTTTATTTATATAGTCTCAAATTTTATATATAATATTCATTTGTTGAATATCATACATAATAATTGACACTATGTATAAACTATGCATAATATTTGGGCCTGAAAATATATATTTATATGTATAAATATAAAACGATAATTATTATATTTTACATTTATATATTTATATTACAAATAAAGTGGAATTCTGTGTAACTATTTTAAAAATTATATATATACGGAAAAAGCACAAAATCGACATAAAATGAAGGAGATATTCTTTAAATTTTCAACAAAACAGAATAGACAGAAAAAAGGGAACTTCAAATTTAAATTCAGATCATTTATAATCTCCAGATAATTGGCATGCGTCGAGTACAAGAACTAATTACAAATTTCATTATTATACACAAATTGTGAATTTCTTTAGAGTTGACAACAAAGTCGATTGAATTTTGATGTCTTTCTTCAACATTTTATTATTTTACTGTATTTTATACACTGCTCGACAAATTCTTAAGGTGGTGTTTTAAAAGAGGTTTACAACATGGAAGTAGATGCTGCAGCATACAGGTATGATAATAAGTTTAAAAATTAGGTGTTTCTCGCTGTTCCTTAATTGATTATATATTCATTTTTATTTGATTCTACTAACTGAGACTGATGAGCTTTTAAAATATTTTTATCAAACGATTTATCTATTTCATTGTCTTTGCTAAAAAGTTGAGAATTTTTGTTGAAAATTTTTAATTTAGATTTTAAAAGAATGAAATTCTGAATACATTTTAAAATAACCATTCTAAATACATAAAAAGTAGAGCACAAGCATTTTTAATCTTAAAATTAAAGCAATATATCTCTGTATAATTACATTCTCGTGCTAATTTTATTATTTCAAATTCTAAAACTTTCGTAAAAGGTTTTTACATATATTTTTTCTTATTCCGAATTACTAGACGGATTAAAATCAAATGTATTAATTTTCTTACATTGTATTGTAAATATGGATACTTTAGGACCAAAATGTTTAACGATCAATCCTGGTTCTGATGAAATGTAACCAAAGATCTATAATTGATACCATGGTCCAGAAATATTTTTAATATTGAATACAAATTTTCAGATTTACTTTTAAAAAATGAACAAAGCAGATTTTAATATGTGTCATATTTTATAATCCCTACATTAAAAATGTATATTACTCAGTATTCATTATTTATATACCTGCAATCATTTCATCATAATTTATTTTTTACATTCTCAGCAGAGAGGGTATTAGATTTGAGTAAAATGCCGCCCCACCACCCCCGCCCCCCGCCCTCCCTTCC
>JAAAKG020212109.1:0-22480 GCA_010014905.2 Druon quercuslanigerum | reverse complement strand
AATTTTGCCTTATGATCTGCCGATTTCGAGAAAAATTAATTTTTCTGTAAAAATAGGCCAGTTTATTTCTCCTTCACACGGTTCATTTTGGACCCACGAGAAATAAAAAACTCGAAAATGCACGTTGAGATTCTGACTTACTTTTGTTTAGGCACCACTGTAATATTCATATGCTATTAATTAATTAATACGTTTCTGTAGTGGAGAACGACTTGCAATTCCGATAAGTTTTTAGAACGAACAAGTTTTAATTTGCATATTTTTAATTAACATATGTCCTGCTTTCAAAATTGTATATCTACTTTCTTAATTACTCCATTCTTCCAATTTAAAAAGTTCAATGATCTAGAGAAGAGACCGATTGCTGACTCAGAATTAAATAAGTAAAAAATGTTACTGTAGGGAAATTTCAAATGATTCTTTTCATTTACTTCTTCTACCTGAGATCATTAATAAATTATTCTTTACATTCGAAAATTCATTTTTAATGAAATGTGTATTCGGCAAATATTTAAAATTTTCGTGATTTAGATGCAGTTCTCGGTTACGGGGAAAATTGGCCTGTAACAGTTTCTTTTACTTTTCACGCATGTCCTCCCCTATCTTTAATTTACGTCCTCTCTTCTGAATCACATACACGAAACACGTCAAAGCGGAGTGGGGTAGAGGGAATCTTTCCTCTGGTTCACGACACTACTAGCGCCTCGCATCGCTGGTTCACAAACTAAACCGACTCTCGTCGACTCATTAGCTATTTTCACTTCAACCATCAGCAAACTTCACTTCGTTAAAACTGAGGGGAAAACAATGGACCAAATGCATAGAACAAAACTTTATTTCTGTAATATCTTTGTAATTAATAATACTTATTATCATTTTATTATGTCATTAAACAGTAATTAAAAAAGAAAAATTATTTTTCAAATACACTGATATAGAAAAGATTAGTTTTTAAGAAGATATTATAAAAATAGGGAAAAAATTGACTGAATCCCATGCATTTGGTCCCTTGTTGTCCCCCTTAGCAAACAACGAAGTTAAGTTAGCTGGTGACTGAAATGAAATATCTAATTCCCCGCTCCGATCTTTTAAGCTTGGTGGGCATTTGTACGGTTTGCGCAGTGCTTCAGCAGATTCAGCCAACGGCATTTGTTGGGTGCTTTTGAAATACTAAAATAAAGTCTTTCGATTGGCTGGCGCCTTCAAAATGCATTGCGCAATCTCAGCATATGCGCATCCCAACTTCACTGGTTGCTTTTCATGACTAGAATCGTATGGGCTTGTGTGGCTGATGACGTGATACCGGAGTTCAGATTCAGTGCGTGCAAGTACTTTGGCGCTTGCACTTGTAGGTGCTTGGTGGTGTAATTACCTAGCATCTCATGTGCCGTTTCTCTGTCGGAGTCGTGCAAGTAGCTTATCGAACAAGCATGGTGTAGAGCAGAGGGTGTAGTGCGCTGGCGCTTCTTTCGCGACATGAGGGTTCTTTACCCGTGAAGATTTTCAAGGAAAGATTTTCACGGTCTCGCGTGTGCTCGGTGCCCGAAAAATGTAACATGGCGATAACATCCGCGTCAAATATGAGCGGCCACATCCAAAAACAGCTAACCAGGAGCCTGGAGAGAATCCTGGATGAGGCTCAACAGAGCGGTGAACTCAAGTTGAGTGGTCGCAAACTGAAGGACTTTCCGAAAGTTGGCAAAACCAGCTCCACTAAGTACGATCTTCAGGATACCGTCACAGCAGGTGAGTCCTTTTTATCAACTCCAGGGCTCAGGTGCTTCGAGGCCCTTCATCGTCTTCCTTATCGGGCCACAATCCCAGTCTTGAATTTCAAAACAATTTCCGGCTACTATGACGCTTTCTGGGCGTACGTTGGAATATATTATATCAAAACGCCCACCAGGTCCAATGACATATCGAGCTCATTATCATTTTAAACATTTTGACAGAAACCAGTCGTTTTTATTTGTTTCCTTTGTTACTTTTTTACTATTTGTAGATATTTTTAGGGTGATGTACAATAGGTCTTCCATATTTAAATTAGAGATATTGTTTGTTTGTTTAGGAATGTTGTCAACTTATGAAGTAAAGAATAGTGATACCATACCAATCAAAAAATTATTTAAGAAATAACTGTTATTCATTATTTTGTTTCGTATTTTATGTATACATTTGTTTGGCTATGGCTTAAAATTATTATTGTATGACATCAGCTCTTGCTTGAAAACTTAATTACATATTTTTTAATTTTGGAGTTGGAGAAAAGTGACTTTAACAGGAGAAAACATTTGTTATATTGTAAAATACTCTCGCATTTTTCAGTTTTTACTTTCAGCTTTGAAATCAACATCAAATACAACTAAGATTTTTTATTTACAAGTCTTAACATTAGAAACCTCTAAAAATCGCGGATTATTGAATAAATCCACACTGAAATATTATCATGCACTTAAAATTCCAGTACAGCAATTAGCTGTATTAAGCATTTTTATTGGACCCGGAAAAAGGTACGATTTGGACACCTCTATACGTCAATGGGCATCGTAGATTGCTCAAATCTTGATCATCATAATTTATTATTACTATAATTACATCTAAATTCAGTTTATTGAATGAATTATAGCTAAAACTATCGTCATTTAAAAGAAATCTTAAATTTTGGAATATTTCGATATCTGATATTTTGTGAGATTCGTACGATATGTGTATTCTTCATACATACCTTAACACAAGTAACATTTTTGATAGACTTTTTAATAACTGCAAATTTGCCCTATTTTTTTAAAGAGAACTTAACTGGAAACAATTACGAGACAGTCGCAATGCCAATTTTGGCAGCGAAATGTTTCGCAATTTTTCGATTATCTACTGTTGCAAAATGTAATGTCAAATAAAAAGTCCTCAAATACTTATAAATAATAAAGAAAGAATGTCTTTCAACAATAAATATTGTTCGGAGGGGCTGGTCACTGAGAAATCAGGAAGTTTGATTAACAATGATTGTCACCGGAATAACGACAACTACGTAGAGACCTTCCGCCGCCTTTACAGATTTCTTGTGACTTCCCATGAGACTACCTCGAAAGGTAGTCGGCCGAAATCATGGACACTCAATTGAATTCGGTTCATTAAAAAGGGCTAATTTTATTTAATTTAATGAATAAAAACTAATATGTGTGTAAATTCATGGAGCATATACTTCTGGTTGATACCTGCATGTAAAAAGTAAAATAAAATTTAGAGATTAATTTTTTTTATGGAATTTTAAACAAATTATTTTTAGAGTTTATTGCATAAAGTTTTTCAAACTTTAAAGTATAAGAATATACACTGTGCGCAGAACATAGATAAGAAATTATTAGAGTATCATTAGAATTATTAAAAAAATAGCATATCTTGATGTAGCATGCCAATAAGTCAAGAGCTTTGGAAATAAGAAAAAGATTTTGTTAGTAACCGAATTGATTAGCGAATAAAATGATAGACACCACATTTCAGAAAAATATCTCTACCGTAAAACTACAAAAAGTTGTAAATTAAATTTTGCATGCTTAGTATACACTATGCACTCGTACTATACATAATGAATAAAATGAAATTGCTATTTTAATCATCTTATTTTGTATCGCTAAAGAAAAGGCTCAAACTCGTTGGGCAGCATGATGAAGCATATGCACTCAAGGGACATAATTATGTAAAAAAATAAGCCTTAAGCAATCGTTACTGTTAATACCAAATATAAATGTTAAAAACTCAAAAGTGAGACATTTACTTTCAGAAAAAAACAACATTTTTTCTGTTCAGTCAGGTGGTACAAATATGAATAATATAATATTTCTACAGGAAAATGCATCAGTATATTACAATCGTGATCCTATCAAAATAATGTTTCAGAAATATGAAATCTTTTTTGTTAACAACAAATATTATAATCAAAGTTAACAATCAGACATTGTCCCTAAAAAAAAATCTTCCACTAAATTATGTATTTGGAAAATAAATATTAATATTTCTTGAAGAAAAAGTTTTAGCAATTCTTATTTTTAATTGTAATTAATAAATAATTGAATAATCATCTATTATAGTTAAATGTTCAATAACGGTTTTCTCTGCTATAATCATTATCTTCAAGAATCTTGCGAAAGGTTCTTCTACAAACAAAAATCAATTTTTTTCGGGACAATGTCTGAGTTTTGACTATATTTATGATATTTTGTGTTAACAGGAGCAATTAAAAGTTGATTAAAAATTTATTTAATAGAATATTAATATTTAGTTGTTTGCTGAATTATTTATAAAACAAGATTATAGTGGTTTTATGAGACAATAGATAATGCAAAGAAAAAAGAATTATCGTAATTTATTTATGAATGTTTATAGAAATATTAACTTTTAATATTTATTTCTCTCATAACAAATCTTCTTTTAGAAACCTAAAGCATTTGCACTGAAGAGAAAATTTCTTTTGTGCTTGAGCACTGCTAGAATGTGTTTGTTTATATAATAGTTAATATAGTTGTTCATAACAATTATGTGGACTTTTGAGCTCAATATTGATGTTTGTTTCGAGTGTATATGCATTCATTATGCTGCCTAAAGAGTTTATTTTCATCTTATTCAGCGATACCTTTTTTTTAATAATAATTTCAACAGGAAGGAAATTAGGAAGAATTTAATTTTTATCATTTCTCAAAAGGACACCGAAATCGACTCTGAATTGTAATCCGGATTGGATTATGAAAAAAATTATTTCGGAAATACGTCGACTCCCTAAAATGTTGAAAATATGAAAACTCTGTTTCTGAAATTCTAAATGCTAAGTACTAAATGTTAGTATGTTGATAGAAATGAAAATTAGAATAAAGTTTCTGATTTACAGCGAGTTGAATTTAAAAAAGCGGAAATTTGTACTCGGATTTTTGGGCCCCTCATTAAAATGATTAATGAAAAAGTTACTTGATGTGGTCGACGCGCATTGTTCATTGAACTTAAGATTTCGATTATGATTTATAAACATGCCACAAGAGTGTTTCATTGAGTAAAAATTTCAATGAAACTTGGTCATAAAATGTATCATCCTTTCTGGAATGTTTTACTAAATAAAAATGCATATTTTTTGCCAGTTTTCCAGTTAATTAATATAATCTACTGTAATTCATTATCTACTGTAGGGTTGTTTTCCCTATTTTCTATTAAAGTTACTAGACAATAGAAATCGGTTAAGCCTCATTTTATATTACTAATAAAAACTATTTATTTGTATACCATAGCTATTTATTTATTCAAAACTGATTTCTCTTAAACTTTTTTTATGTTAAAATTATTCTATCCATACATTAATAAATTATGAATACTTATTACTTTAAAAAAACGTACGTGTTTCCTAAGTAAATATACCTTATTTTAATTTCAGAGTACAGTAAAAGATAACTTTACGCTGATGGTTTTGAACTACACGCGTGTGTAATCGCTCAAGATAAAAGAGAATTTTTCTCCTTTTTTAACTCGCAATGTCATATCTCTTATTCAGGACGATGACGTTATTAGGGAATAGTTCGCATATCATAACAATGAAAACATTAAGACTCACTATTTTTATTTCATTATATGTATTAAAAATTCTAAAATGCAAATATTATACAGATGAAAAAAATTAAACATCAATTTAAAAATTAATAAAATCTTGTAATACCGTGATGGTACGATTTATGGACTTTCTTTAAATTTTTTATATCGCAATTTTTCTTGCATAAGATTAAAAACGGAGAAAATCTTTTTACGTCGTCAAGAATTAGCAGTTTCTTTTCAGGATCGAATTAGTTATGACTGTAACCCGAAAAGAAAGGCTCTTTATGCTCGAGGCCTAAGGCTGCAAAAGTCATAAAATGTAAACGAGCACACTCTGCGAAAATTGAAATAATATATATAACGCAGCATTTTCTTCCTGGCTCGGGAGAACATACATAAAGATAAATTGTATTTTATTCTTGATAGGTTAACAGTTATCTATCGCATTGGAAAACTTACCGACTTTTTTGCAATATTGACTGTTCCAAACGTGGAGAATGAAACGAAGATATAAATTTACCATTCATACTGTTGATTATTAATAACTTCTGCCACTTGTGCATTGACTTCTAGGAAACAGTGACAATAGACTCACAAATTTATATATTTGCATAGTAACTGTTGATTTAAAAGTGTTATTTAAAATCTCGTTCATTCATTTATAGATTCATTCATGCAACCTGAATAGGAGAAACGAAATGTATACGGAAAGTGTTGTGATATTCTTGTTAGAGTATGTTCTCACTATTATTAAATGCGTTGCTGTTATCTCGGCTGTCGGCACGCCCTGTGTTTCATTTATAGCGGCGATAACTCTGACAGCCGATTACTCGATTCAAATCGAACTAATACTTGTCTGAATTTCCCTTCATATTATAATAGCTTATAGATTTAAAAACAAAAGCTATTTAAGATTTATTTTAATAAAACTCAATATGACTTATTCTTGGTCTTTTACATAGATCTCAAACATGATGATTACGAAATTTGCTTTTTTCCGTTCCCGAATATAAACTATTAAGCTATGTAATGAGATGTAAACAGATATAAACAAAAATCTCCCTCTATCTTAATTACATGTAATTAATATTTAGGCATAATTCATATGCCTAACGAGCTAGTTCGTAATGTTTCGTTCTATGCACTCCTGAGTATCCGAGTCAATGAAATTGAAAGCTTTCAAGTCGAAGAACTACGTACTTAGAATTAATCGTCGGAATTGCAGTGATTTACCATCACTTTCACATCGTGTAATTATTTCTCAATGTATAGACTACAGATGAAACTCCCTTGGGGTTTTAATCTGTTCTCCATTTTTAAATTGACATCAGAGATAAAAATCACAGGATGTAAGCAAGCTTTTAACCTCGCTAAAATTTTAATGATCACTTTTCGCTCAGCTCATATGCAGAAATTACTATCCAATAGAAATTTGGTCACTGTCGACAGTACTTATTATTAACTTAGTGTTCATTGTACAAGCGCTTTAACAAACGAATCCAGTTAACACGATGAAATGCCTGCTACGGTAATCGAACCCATGAGTACGTAACGGACAGGCATTTTGCGGTTTCATGCTTTTTCTATTACAGATCAACTTGCAATAAGATACAATTAGGAACTAGAAGCCTCGCCTGATGTATCTGCAATTCTACAATCTACCTCGCTCAGCCGTACTTGATGATTTTTCTCAGAATATGATTATATTCATCGGCGTAAAAAGTGATCCTTATTCATCCAGCTTCTGCATTCATAAAGCGAAACACTGGCAACCAATTATGAAGAATCGGCATTTTACAATTAGAAAACTAGTGCATCTGTAGAAGATTTTAGTTTGAAATTCAATGATCTGAATGCTTGCAGTTCAAATAGTTTCACGTTTGTTAACTTAACGATATGTACCAACTATTCAATTTTGATTGGCATTTGCTTGAACTTTAAGTTAAGTAAACTGCTTGTCTCGCAAGACGATGTACATTGATTTTTAGTGGTACTATAGGACCATTAACTAGCCTTCAGAAAATGCCAAGACTACACCCTATTTCCAATAATGTGAAGTTCAAGCGAATACCCTCGCCCTTTTTCTCTTATGAAGGCTTTTCGGAAAGGGACTTAACTTAGTTAAAGAACCCCAGGCTAGTATGATCATCAAGGGAGAAACTTCTTCGCTTCGTGAGAGACCTATCAATTTACAGTTTTGTCTGTAGTTCTGTTATGCGCCTTTAAAAACTTGCTAGAATAGCTTCAGGAAAACACTAAATAAAAAATGATAGTAGCAAGTATACAAGAGAAGGATTTGAAGACAGTTACTCCGCAGGAGGAAATGTGAGGAGATTCTAATAACAATCAGACGAATCCGCTAAGTTTTCTGAATAAAATGGTCTTTCTCTAATTTGTGTAAAAACTGTTCGTTCAGAGCTATTTAGAAAAATACAAACAAAAATGCTGGTGAAGCTCATCAATCACACACCTTAACGTTCACATGACCCCAGAGCTAAGGATATGTTAGAAAAAATTTGAAAAAATCTGGAGTGTCCTACAACATGTTTAGAATGCAGCAGAGACCTTAAAATTTACAAATATTAAAAAATGTCAGTTTTACAAGCATTTTTTCTGAATGTTTTTATTTAGGAATTGAATGGAGATATCTGGTGCTTAATTACTTTATAATGTGTGTTAATGTACACTGATTCCTATTTTGTCCATAAAACTGAATAAAAACTATCTTTCCGCGATAAAAGTCGCGCAGAATAATCTTGAGTTTAATGAGACAAGGTGCGTGCCAAAGGAGTAGAAAAAAAGAGTAGAAAAAAAGGTCCGTCTCAAAGCTTTGAGGTGGGCCGCGCCCTTCCCTCCTGATATAAAATTTTAATATCATAATACAGTATCAAGCTTGCACAAAAATTATCTTGTGTTTTGTTTATTTAATTGAGTACACTTATTTCTGTATTATAATATAATTTTGTAATTATTAGGCTGTTAATTTGCTACTGAGATGCGTCAGATTTTTTATATGAGCAATACCATGTCAAGTCATCTAAAGAATGTAAGCTATTGTTAGAAATTTGGATACAAATTTCAGTATTTGTTCTCTTAGGTGGTGAAAGAAAAACTATATTGAAAATGGAACATTTTTGAATTTTAATTTAACTCGCATAAGTTTGGTGACTTGAATCCTGTATGGGGTTTTAAAAATTATTCATAATAAGATGCAGGTTTGAAGAAATATATTTTAAACTGTCAAGTTTGCTATCTGAGGAGACTGACAATGAACCCAATTAATGATGAATATTATCGTAAATGTATGGTTAAATAAGTCTGTTACCACAAATGTTGCACCATATGTAGTGGAGTACAAATATTTTTCCATTTAGCCGAAAAGAAAGTGTTGACCTTCTTGGAAACTAAAAATAGAGGAATTCACACTGTTGACCCTATTCTCTTGTTTTAGCGTTTATTAAATATTTCCTCTTTGTCTCGCTATTTTCAAGAAATTTGTACTCTTTTCCATGTTGTTTCGCTTAAATGCGAACTGAAATAATACAGAAAGCAGCACGAAAATTGAATTTTTTATATTTGGATTGTTTAAAAAGTCTAGTATTATAATTTTTGTTAAAAAAATTGGTCCAAACTTATGAGAGTTAAATTAAAATTCAATTTTCATCAAAATTTCTAACAATAGCTTACATTCTTTACATGACTTGACATGGAATTGCTCATATAAAAAAATCTTTAACGCATTTCAGTAGCTAATTAACAGCCTAATATTTACAAAATTATATTATAATATAGAAACAAGTGTACTCAATTAAATAAACAAAATACAAGATAATTCGTGTGCAAGCTTGATACTGTATTGTGATACTAAAATTTTATATCAGGAGGGAAGGGAGCGGCCCACCTAAAAACTGAGCGAGCAACGGCCGTGGAAAAATCTGGAGAAACGTCTCCCTGCCGCTGGGAAATATGACGGACCTTTTTTTCTACACTTTTTTCTACTCCTTTGGCACATGCCTTCCGTTATTAAACTCAAGATTATTCTGAGCGACTTTTATCGCGGAAAGATAGTTTTTATTCAGTTTTATGGACAAAATATGAATTAGTGTACATTAACACACATTTTAAGCCATTAAACAGCGCGATAGCTCCATTCAATTCCTACATAAAAACATTCAGTAAAAATGCTTGCAAAACTAAATTCTAAACATGTTGTCGGACACTCCAAATTTTTTTCAAATTTTTTCCAACATATTCTTAGCTCTGGGGTCATGTGAAAGTTAGGATGTGTGAGCAATGGGCCTCATGACAGCATTTTTACTTGTATTTTGTTAAATAGCTCTGAGCGAAAATTTTTTACACAAATTAGAGAATCACCGTTTTAGTCAGGGGTCTTGATTTTTTGCGGCGATATTAGTTGTGCATGATATCACGGCATCCACGAGCGACCCTACATAAGAAAGCACTGCATTCTCTTTTTATCAGGCACACGTGCGACTGACGGATAAGGCAAAGACCAGCTTTTAAGATTCTTGGCCAAGTACCTAAAAAAGAAGGAGAAAAAAGGGGATGGATACACAGAACAGACCTAGGTTTTGTCTTTCTCTTTACATAATGTTAGGAAATACGTAGGCTACAAACGAAGACAAGGAGGCTCAGTTGGCAAAGAAATTTGCGAAGGGTGCCAGAAACTCCAGACATCATGAAAATCTTACGGGTCTCTGCATTGCTGCAAGCACTAATTTTAAAACATCTCGCTGTTAGTGAAACTCTTCGGAGTTACTCACCGAGAATAGATTTAAGAGGAAGTGAATGGCAGCTGTGTTCACTTCTTCCTATACTAACATTTTTCTATGTCTCTTTTTGCGAGTTGCCGTGGCTTAGCCTTTTAACAGATAACTAGCATAAAAATCTAGTAAAAAAGAAAATAGGCCATTCCGTGTGCAAAATCAATTATGTTAATGGGCTTCTGCTGAGTAATGCAGAAATTAATAAATTTATCTTCAGTTATGTCAAACCCATATTAAAAATCTTGGGATTGCAGTCGCAAAAATAGCCTAATCTTTAAATCTGAATCAGTGATAGGTATAGCAATAATTCAAATTAGCGTATATACGCTGCTAAAGTAGCTAAATTTCGCTGATTTGCCAGCGTATATACGCTGATTTGAATTAGCGGTATACTTATTGCTGATTCAAATTCAGAGAGTATGGTAATCCGTATCATAATTGGCCACTTAAGGAATACCTTGCAAGTTTGGACATTTGTAATGTCCATTATAATCAAACAAAAATTGAAAATGCACAGATATTAAATTTAGTAACTTTTTAAATTATCATGATAGGTTATGTGCTAAAAGGAACATACCATTTATATTTAAGGAAATGAATAATAGTCTCGAAAAAACAATAAATGATTATACACGACGACGTAGTGAGTACCGTAGGTCAATGCTTGCATTACTGGCCTTTGACATTTCGTTAAATATAGTTAATGGCCATATCAGCTTATAGATTTCTAACATCAAAAGCACGTTGATTCAACTATAAATTGCATAATGATTAGCCGGGAGAAAAAATCGCCTTTTGCCATTATTTCTGCTTATTATTCGTAAGACGATGTAAGAAACAATATTATTTACCTAGTCTATGTAAGGCGTGGCAATTCATCATTGTTATGCTTACCCTAGTTTTCAACTTTTGAATGTACCGCAATTATTGTTAAGGCGCCTCAGAAATGACAGTAAAATGCTAAACTTCAAAGAAACGTAAATAATTATTTACGAGTATGTGGTTAACAAAAATAATGACCGAATAATAGTTCTTTGACAAAGTTACCAATATTTGAATTTTGAAAATTGAATACGCTAATTGCCAAAAAAAAGGTCAATATTTTTGTTAAAAGTATGATGTTTTAAAATCTAGTATAGGTATTTATATTTTTAATTTCTGTTTAGGATACAATCTGTTGTCCTCTTCTGGAATCTGTTGGAAAATTTTAAGAAACTTCAAGTTGACAAGATGCCGACGATTTTTCTGAAAATATTCAGTTTACTTAAAACCTTATCGTTTTTTTTTCATAATAATTTTTTTCTAGTTCCGTCCAAATATAAAAAGTATATTTCGCGATAGTCTTCACCGTGTCCGAGATCTGAAGACGAGAGACATTTTTTTGGACTGAAAATCGAAAATTCATATTTTTTGTCCAAACGACACAAGTCTCTTAATACTTTCTCTATCATTTTATTTGCAACATTTTTGCGAAAATAGCTATTATAGCCATTGAAATTTATTTTTTTTAATAATTCAATTCTATGGTGTAAAAAACAAAAACTTTAATTAAGATTTTTGACAACTTGTAGGGAAAGAATAATTGAGTTAGAAAAAATGGTGAGTATCAATTATTTACAAAATACCGACTTCAAAGGAAGAAGTTTAACATGAAAGTTGTTACATTATGTTATTCTTTCTTTTTATAGCACCATAAAATTGTACTGTTCAGAAAAGAAAAAATTTCAAAGTTTTTTTATATGTATTTTCGCAAAATTTTGGAAAGTAACGCGAGATAAAAGCAATTATTTAGAAAAATATTTCTAGCATTTTTTTAAAAGACCAATTTTGTTCCTTTGACTTTTTTTGTATCTTGTGTCATTTTGGCAAAAGATTGCAAATTTTCGTTTTTTAGGCAAAAATAAATTCTCTCTTCTGTCTAAGGCTCGGACGCAGGGCTGCTTATCATGGAATATATTCTTTACCTTAAGACGGATCTGGAGAAAAAATCAATAAATACTTTGAACTTTTTTTAAATTTTCCAGCGGATTCCAGAAGTTTTAAGAAAAATTTGGTCCATTCTTTGATAATCGGTGTTTTTAATTTAAATAGTTCAAATACTGATTACTTTGTAAAGAAGATATTTTAGCAAATGTGTAAGATACGTCTCGACTTCTTCTCTTTAAAAAAAAAAAGAGACATCTGAGTGGCAAATGATTATGTGCGTGGACTGCCTGCCTGATTTCAAATGAATTTAATCAACTTTACGAACATGATATGGATTTTTTTTCATTTCGGTGCCATATTAAAAAATAATATTGCCCTACCAATGAAATTTGTTACTAATTAGAACTAAAGGCCACATACTCTATTGAGAAAATTTAGAACTACTTTTCCAAAAAGTACCCTCTAAAGGTTTTGTCTCGATTGTTGCGAATTTAATTAAATCAAAATCCTGTAAAGGAAAAGTTATGTTCACCTTTTGAATGGAAAAGTTATGTTCACCTTTTGAATGGAAAATGCTCCTTTTTTAACCCTTTGGCGAAACTAAAATGGCAAATGTTCTCTGCCTCTGTTTTCCTTTTTAATGAAATAAATGTTCTCCTTTCCATACATTACTATACGAATGTGGTGCACACTCTGTTTTTATCGTTCCAACATTGTGGCAGCTGTTGCAAAGGTAGGTTCGGCGAAGCAAATCGATGGCGTTTCCTTTCTGAATCAGTTAGGGGTGGCTGTTTCGTTGTTGAGGAGTTATTACAGAGACTCTACAATCACCAAAAAACGTTTATCCTTTGACATTGTAAAAATTGAATCATTCTTTAGATACCTTACCGAAAGAATCTTTTAAGTGACTACTTTCACCTTCGGGAGATATTAGGTGGGGTCATAGTACTTATTATTGAAAAATATTTAAAATTCCTTCGAAACTCTCGGAGGCTAATACGATTATTTTTGCTAAATTATCTCCTAAATTATATAGATACTTTTTAGATATGAATAATTTCGGTAGGTAGTATAATTGTTTGGGTAATATATTTGTTGGTGAAATAACTATGTTATTCAATTTGTAGGTAGTCAGTCACCTCTCAGTCAATGAAATCAGTTGAATAGCATTCTTGGCTAGGCAAATTGATCTGATGTAATTACATTCTAAGTATAATGCACCATAATAATCAAAACTGAGCACTTTAAATTTAAACTCAGTTGAAGTGGAACTGTTCTGATTTCCCAATATTTACAATAACAACTTTTAACATTTGAAATTCAGGGATTTAAGTTTAAAATTCAATGATGTATAGGACTACAGATATACATTGGAAGCCTTTCAATTTGAATAGATTTATTTATAAGGACTTAAAAGTCAGGCATTATCCGAAGTTGGCACATTCAAAATGGTGAAATATAAACCCAGATGCTTTCAATATTCTTTAATTTGAAATTCTAAATCTGAAGAATTGAGCAGTTTTAAATTAAATGCCTTTGCATTTGAACTTAACCGGAAACAAGTATTGAACGCTGTACATTTAATTTGAATCGTTCAAGGTCAAATAATTTCTGAACAAAGCTAAATATATTTTTCTGAAGAGGTGCTTCAACAAAGTTAGAAAATGTTTTCTCCTTCTAATCGAGTTGATCGAATTTGGTATTCTCGAAGCAAAGCGTGCCATCACCGTATAATTTGACACGATCAAGATATTCAAGGCGGTTAACATCTCCATTTTATATCTACAACATTATTTTGTGTACGTTCGGAATCAATCGTGTCATCACTGTCCACATAGATGTTTGATTCTGAGATTCGCCTCTGCTTTATATCTTGCAATGTCTCTTGGTTCCCTCTTCGTCTCTAGATCCCGTTCTCGATGTAGGAGGCGCCTTGACGTCCTCTTCGTGAGGGGAATTTAATATATTTTTACATTGTATACGTATGTCCACAAGAAGTCGGACTTGCTTGTATGAGTTCTGCGATGGTTGGGATTTCCCTTAGCACAAGAGAATCAGAGGACTCTGTGGTGCATGCTAAAGATAGAGACATCACAGCTGTATAGTCAGGGGTGACAACAGGTCGATACTCCATAACGTGTTATATTCTGGATTACTATGGCGCCGATGTTCGAGACTCTTAGCTTTCACTTCTCAACGTGAGGACAACTCAGATACTCAGAAAGGTTCCATGGGGTTGACAAGTCGGATTCAAGCACACCTCAAGAGTGAAGAGCCACAATCGGTTTTTCTGCTGAGACCTAGATCATGTTCTTAACATGCGTTAATACATACCCTTTCCATGGACCAACATTTATCTTTTCGGATATTTTTGGGTGCCTAAATATAAATAAATAAATACGTAAATATCAATATTGAGTGTCTAAATGAAAATAGGCTCTTAGACCTGATAACCGTTTCATACTTTTTATTTTTGTCTCATGAAATTACGTCAAAGTGGAAGGAATCCTTATTATTAGATTTTTTGATAAGCAGTTGTAAACCTTTAGGTGACCTTTTGATCAGATCAAAAAAGTTACACCTCAAAAAATCGCTATCTTTTGATTATATAATGAAGGGAAGCTTTTAAACTAACACTGGTTAGCAAGTTTCGGAATAGTATTGAGGTTGGCTTATGTTTATAATCTTTTGTGACTTGAATAGACTACAAGAGCTTGAGAAGGTTATTTCAAATTAAATGACAGAATTTCAGTAATGCTATTAATTCATAATAAGATGATGATCTCATCAATTGTGAACAGAATTCTGCCATTCGGATTTCATACTAATAATGGATTCCGACTCTTGGAGGCTATCCAGAACGTGGTTTTTATCCTTTTTGTCCCCTTTTATACTTTTTCTGGCGAAGTGATACTCCATCCTGTTTCATAGTACTAAAAGCTACTTGTCGGTTCCTTTTTCCGTAAATTGTTTCGGAAAGCTGTTCCTTTTTGTTAAAGACTGTCATTTCCTCATACTCAGATATTTATCAAAAGCTGCGATAAAAGCTTCTTTATTTCAGAGTCCTGCAAGAGCTTATAACTAAAAAAAAGTCAGTATGTACTAATTTTTTAACTCTGTAAAAGCAAACGATTATTTCAGTGGAAGAGTAAACATGGTAATCTGTAGCTGAGTGGAAATAGTGAAAAGGTAGAAAATACAAAGTTCGACACTAACGTACAGAACGTTACTGCTGTTTTCGATTCTATTTAAACTTCGTTTCGACCTACTTCTTCTGTTATACCAAGCTGAAAATTTGTGACACTTTGAATTGAATTTTAGAGAAAATTAAGCTAACAGAGAAAGTAAAATAGATTTGGATAGGCTTAATTTCAAATGCCAATGCATCCTCTATTTATAAAATTATTCACGTTTTTTATTTCATCGGAAATATAGGCGAAGGGCCTTTCAATTCTCAGTATCATTTTTTCTTGGCTAATTAGGTTGCAGTCGTCGTAGTCGTGTGAATGAAAATTGTTAGAATGGTGATGTCGTGCCAAATGCTGCATGTTGTCGGTTCCAATGCTCGCAGCGTAGCAGAAAGCCGGTATCACACGTGCTCACTGCGAAACTGTGATTAATGGCACTGATAGTATACTATCACGTTTGCATTTTTTACTGATAGAATACAACCTTTTTATTTCCTGAAAATTACATAGTGTTATATTTGCAAGCTCTAATTAAGTATATTCATCTCAAGCGAAAGTATCGCCATTAAAAAAAAAGACGGATAAGTAGTAAAGAAGTAAGATAGATAGAGAGAGAGAGAGAGAGAGAAAGAGAGAGTTTGGATGTCTCCTTTTTCAATTTTCTGCAATTATTTTTCACAAATTGATTTTCTTGAGTATTTGTTTTTTAAAAACCCAGTTCTTTAAGGAAAATAATTCTTTTTAAGCCTTCTTATGCAATTTTGTTGCATAACTGGTTTCTTTTCAACTTTATGTTGGTTTAAAACATGTACCTTGACAAACATCTGTGTTCCAAAAATTTTTACCTGCTAGATTTACAAGTTTTTAAATAAATGCCATGTCGGTAATGGCCATGTCCTACCGTAAGGCTTAATTATCCATTTAACTATTTCCGTACCAACACAAATTAATAAATTCTGTAATTTTATTAAAAAATTGCTTGTAATTTTCAAATAAAAGAAGCAATGTTTATAGGGTCAAAAGTGATCTACTGAAATTCATGGCTTACAAGACACTTCTTATTTTTTCGGGGAAAAAAAATTCTCCCCGTTTAATTATTTTTTAAATGAACCAGTTTTAAGTCATGTTTTTGGATGGTAATCTATTATTTTGGATTTTATTTCTCTAAGATGTAGTGAACTACAGTTAATTGTTGTAATCCCAGATAATCATTACATATATTTTAATTACACAAATGCTAATTTAACTGATTAACACAGAGATCTACAACACGAGCTTGTAACGGTAGTTCCCTCTCGCATTAAACATATGTTCTTTTTTTAATTTTCTAATTATTTTTTTCATTTAAATTCATAATTACCAGTTAAAGGAAGAAAAATATCTAGAATATAAAGTTGCGATATTGTTCATTTATATTTTGAAACGGAATAAATGTTGAAAGGGAAAAAGGCTTTGACGACAAAAGTGTATTCTATGCGATTGGATCAGAACGGAGACGCAGAATGTGAAAGTAATTTCACTTTTGAGCATTTACCAATAATTCGTCTTTGATTTGGGACGTTTGCCAAGGATCTAGAGAGAATGTCGCCCGCATTCCAAACGATGCTTGATCTGCAGCACTCCACTTGAATGAGTTCGATGAAGAATTTAAAAAAAATTAAATGCAAAATGATAACTATTTTCTGCAACTAAAATTGTATAAATTCTACCCTAGAATCTTATAATTAGTTATAAATAATGATTTTTATAACCACTAATCACTATTCGTATGTACTTAGTTTTAAAAAATGTTAATGTCCACTCTACTTCTCTCTCTCTCTCTCTCTTTAAATTTCAATGAGTGATAAATGGGTAACTGAATCAACTATGTAAGGATTTTACTATATAATCCCATTCTATCATTCATCTAGTGGCACGCACACGCGATAATTAAACATCTTTATTTAGTGGTCAGGCATTTAATTAGTGAAGAATGGAAATGGGAAAAGAAATAAGAAATATAGAAATTACTGGTCTTAAACGTTAAAGCTATGTTCATGGTTCATACGTTTGAGTTTAAGATATCGCATGTGCAAAGCTATATAGTAGTTTTGTTGCGGGGTTATAATTAGCCACCGTCATGCCGAGTTGAGTGAACACTACACACTCGACGACTCCAGCAGAGATCGACTGTGTTTCGCATCATAAGTCGACTTGAATTTTTAAATTACGGAATTGAAAAATAATAAATAAAATACAAAAATCTACTACAATTCCTCGTCAATGTATGAAGGGATTACGTACTAGCAAAGTATTTAATCCTAAACTAGAATTCTTTTCTGAGAAATCATAAGAAAGACTTAATATTTTTTTTCCGTTGAAACCGGAAATCGATCGTTGGAAGTACTACTGAATCAACAAAATTATCCAAAGCAAAGAAAACAGATTTCGCTCTGAAGTGACACTGACGGGCCCACGTGGTATCTTTTTAACGCTTTAGCATTTAGCATTCGCATCGCAAGAAGATGACACACTTCCCTGGGAGTTTTTGCAGCGGTCTTCATTTTATGTCGAGATTTTAAAAAAGAAGTGTGCACGAAAGCAGGTCTATAAAACACTTATTCGGGTTTCAATCTTCGTGTTTTTATAATTGACTGATGCGAGCGTTATTTATCTGATCCATAGTAAAGCAAAATACTTCATAAAAAAACAGTTTTTTTCAACTAGTTAAACACATTTGCCGAATATAAATGTTGAGTTAGTTTTATATAGATAAATTAAATTACCGGCGTAAATTGGGTTGCATTTTTTTAATCTTTCACATGAGTAAACAAAAAGATACAATTTTTCATGAAAAGGCGACTGAACATTTTATTTTTCCCGTGGAAAGTTTATCAAGTTGTAAGTCGATAAAAACACGTACAGAGGAGAAAATTTCTGGCATTATTTTGATGATATAATGCTCAAACCCTTTTTACGGCAGTGTTCTGTGAGCTTTGTTCTTGTTCCATATATGGTAATTTCTAGTTCAGAATTTTCCAAAGGGGGGGGGGGACTTTGTAACAGACTAGGCGATGATGAAAAGTCTGGTTTAAATCGTGAACATGGTTTTAATCCATCTACAATTTTTTAGTAAGGCTTACGCACTTGAAAATGATGACTCACTGGCAATTCTACGTGATTTGCTTCATATTGATAAGTATATGGTTGTGTACGCTAAACAGGTAGGAGGAACGTCATGTCACCACGACTTCCTCTTATTAAGGAGGAGCCTTTAGGCATATAAAACTTGTTAAATCATTGCTGACGATGCAGAAATCTACACTATAGTTGGTTTAAATTTGATTTTGATAGATAAGCTGAAGTTTGAATCGAACGTATAATAGTAATAAAAAGACATAATCAGGTCACTGGTTATCATCTATTTTTACTTTACATTGAAGACTGCATTATGTTTTTACAATGGACACGAATATGATATTCATTTTCCTTGAATTTAATCTGGGAAACATTGTTTTACTAGAAGTTGAAGGTTTTAATAAGTCATGCTATCCAAAAAACCATTAACTGTACTGTTTCTTGTCGGGAATATTGTTTTAGTTAATGTTGAAGGTATTTTATAGATAAAAGTGAGGCTATTAAGTCAGGACGTTATAGAGGCGAAAGTAAATTCATATTGGGTTTTATAGATTTTTGCATGATTAACAGGAATGAAAAATTCATTTTCCTTTGAATCTACTCGATGATATTTCCCTTGTGAATGACAGGAACATTGTTTTATTAATTTTTTCTTCTTATAAAATAACTTTAACGACATGAAAATTTATGTTTCAGAGATTTAAATGAAAATGAATATCATGTTTTTTTAGCGCAAAAGATTCGTTATTCGCTTTCGTCTCTTTCAACTCTTGACATATTTTGAAGTTTATGTATAATATATATTCAACTTGAAATAAAAGAGGTTTCCACATTTTTGAAGGAAAACTATTATCAAAGTTCTTTTCAGCTCATAATAATCTTTAAAAAACAATAGTTAATAATTTTTGCATGCAATTTTGTGTGGATAGCTTGACCTATGAGAAAATGAACCACCGGGCAATCTTAGATACATTTTATTCGTGTTTCTAGGAAACTTTGTCTTTGATAATTAGTCGCATCATACAAATGTAAACTCGAAGTTCAAAAATGTATATTTATGTTAAATTTAATTGAAAGATCTAAAAACGTGTGACAGTATTACTTTTTAATCGCTTCTTTTCATCAAACGTTTAAGATTCATGTATAAAGAAACTCAATCAGAAACACATTTCTTGCAGAAAGCTTTGTCGACCTTTGTGGTCTCTGATTTCCCTAATGCTCTAGGAAAGTTGCACCTGTAAGCCTGTAATAAACAAAGCCCAGGCCCAAGTCTAGGCACCAGAATACGTATAACGCGAAGGGTTCTTTCGCAAGATCAAAGCAAGTTTTTACGCTTTCAGTCTGGAGTCAGGTTTCATCGTCATTCTACTCTCCACGTCATACGAGCATGAATAGTTTGCAACAAAAAAAAAACATGCGACGCTTCACCTATTTAGCGTTTGCTCGTATCTAGAGAAGAGAGATGAACTGCTATAGTGGTACTGGGACAAAATTAGTAGGTCGTTGGGGAAGCTGCTACAGGCTCACGACAATAATTGTTATAATATCCTCAATCAAGAAATTTCGTTACCAGCGTCAAAATCCTGTCACTTTTAGCACTCATGAACTGTAAAACATGATTCAAGAGGATAAATCCACATGAGCAGTAATGGCAAGTTGTGCGATTCCTGTTTCAAGCACCTGAAAAAGAAACTCGATCAGGGCAACTAGTTTTCAATGCGGTTTCAGTCACAAAAAGCGATTCTTTGCACGATCAAATTCAGCCAAGAGTGGATGTTAACGTAAATCGCTTTAGATTCAGCCAATTGGTCGAAACTTTTGAAATGTTTCTTTCGAGTCTTGCTACTGGCAAACTTTAAAAGTCATGTCTTCTGATTGCCTTCAGATTTTCAGAGTTTGTTTGCCTACATGATAGTAGTATACCCACCAATTTATAGACTTTTACTACCATCCCTCCTCGAACTACAGAGGGTGAAATTTGCATCCCCGGGCAAAGCGGGTATTTTCAAGTGGTCATAACTTTCTTTCTACAAATGAGAATTAAATTTTCTATGAGTGATTCCTTAATGGTCTTTTATGCTCTTTCATTCTGTGAAATCTATTGTTTTCAATTTTTGTAAAAAAAATTGACATTTAAATGTTTATTTAACATGTTCTACTCTTCGGGTAGTTTATTTTTTACTTTTTAAATACTTTTTAAAAAAATGCCCGAAGAGTCGAAAATGTCAATTAAACATTGTACATGGCAATTTGTGTATACAAATTAAAAAAATAAAAACAATAGATTTCACAGAATTAAAGAACATGAAAACCCCTTCAGAAATCATTCATAGAAAATTCCATTCCTTTTTCGAGGTAAAATAATATTTTTTAGTACTGTATTGTTTGACTTCAACAAAACAGAAAATTTAACATTCTTAAGGTTCGGAAAGCTTCGAATTTTGCATTGTATAAAAATAAAGGCTTTGATATGTACAGTTTTAAGCACTTCGTACTCAGAAATGGTCATTTTTGAATGCTTAGAGTTTATAGTGTCCGAAATTCATCAGCTTTTAAATTTGAAAATTCACCATTTATTAATGCTAGTATTCAATACATATTTTCAGGAAGAATATTTATTGATAATAATTATTCTCTTATTTACCAAATATGTTTTATAAAATTCACTTCAATATGCAACGTTTAAAAGTAATATTTAACAAATATGATACGATGAGCTTCATCATTTCAAACTAAAAGTTCTTGCAGTCGACTTTTTTTATAGAATACTATTTTGTTATGATTTTTAAACATTTTATACTTATAACGAATAAAAGTATTGAGTCCTTTTTGAATGATTTGATTAATGGAATTTCAAATATTTGGGAAGATTCTTGTTTCAAATTCTGTCGAGATAATCTTGGAATTTTCTACTTTAAATTCTTTAATTTTTAAAACAATAAAAATTTGCCTGAATACAATTTTCTTATTTTCTTTGGTAAAAGTGTCACCGATTTAGTATTTGCCGTCATTAAAAAAATACTCAAATAAAATTTTAGGATATTTTACTTTCGTCACTGTCGAAGACACATTCACTGATTCTTATAATATATGTTTTCTTTCAATTTGTTATCATTTATAAAAATATTAACGAAAATATAAAAATCAAATTTAATTGTGGAATGAAAGGTTCAGTGATATTTTAAAACTTATCTGTTTCAATCTGAATAAGATAAGCGCATCTGGAATAATTTAAAGTAGTGATGTTATTTTGTCGGCCAGGATAATTCCCAGGCGTTCCCGGTTCAAATCCGGGCCGTGGCATATTTTTTCTCGTTTCTTCAGAAAATTATTTCGACCAGTATTCAGCAAAATCTAGCATCAGAATTAAATACCTATTTTAAGTTGATTTATAAATTATTTGTCTGTGTTAATATATATATATATATATATATATATATATATATTTCTGTTATAGAAAACCCTCCTTAAAACGCACTGCTTTTAACTGATTTAATTCTTTTATGATACTTTCTTACTCAGTTATTAATGTAGCATAATAATTCCTCAACAATAACTTAAAATATAGAAAGCTCTCGATAGTCATAGCTTAAATTAATTACATTTAAAGAAAGTGAGATACTTTGACAAAATTCCAAATCGTAATACACATTTTCATTAAATGTCCATGTTTTTTCTCGAAAATTTTATATTTTTTAATTTTTAATTATAAATTATGAGAGGGCAATTAATATTCAGACTCGGGGTAGGTGTAATATCTGGGTTTATTTTATTTTTTTATTGTGAAATACGAAGATCGGTCAACAGTTCGACGTTAGCTGCAGATGTTAATAAACTCTATTTTTGCAACAAAAATTCAATTATATAATAAGTGGGAAGTATTCAAAAATT
>JAAAKG020212098.1:0-22480 GCA_010014905.2 Druon quercuslanigerum | reverse complement strand
GTGGGGGCCGCGCGCAGCCCGGGGCGGGGCGGGGGGGCGGGTGGCGGTGCCCCGTGCCGGGGTGGGGTGCCGGAGCACGCCGCTGGGCGCGGGGGGGGGGGGGGGGAAATTGCCCCCCCCCCATATTCCGGAGTCTCTGCTTTGAACATAAATGTTCCATAAGGTTTATTATTTTTATGATTTTTCGAAAATGACCAAATACCACTCATGTCAAAAATCTGACTTGATAAATCTTCGGATTTGGATTTGAAAAATCTGCGTGAAATATGATACGTCTTATCCATGTTGAATTTGTAATGTCGGTTAGTAAAATTGACCAAATTGATATCGGTAGAATCAAAGGGAATTCAAACAAATTCAATATATAGTACGTAAAAGAATTCGTGTTTTTCAACTGAGAATAATAAACTAATTTAATCAATTTCTGACTTTTTGCTTTCCATTCGGATATTGCAAATAGTTTAGATTTAGTAAGAAGTAATTAAAATATTCAAGTAGAGATAAACTTATCTAAATCCAAGAACAGAGCCTAAGGTACGTTTTTCGAACCGAGAAGAGGGCAATATTTTGACATTTTATTATACTATATTGAACAGGAAATCTATTTTTAAACTAAGTATTTCAAAACTATGTACCATGTAATAAAAATAGTTTCAAAAATCAAAAACTATTAGAGATTACTGGGTTTACAAAAAAGGTTATTTGTTACTGCGTAGTTCGCAAGTGAATTTATAAATACAAACCAAAACTAAAAAAAAAAATTTTTTTGTTGTTTTCCAAATATTTGTTAAAAGGTTTGTCCATCATGTTTTCTTGAGACGAAATAGTTGGATCTGATTTTCTTTTTAAGCTAATGGCACAGATAAAAATTATCCTGTCAAAACTTATAAATTCATTTGTATCTATAAAAAAATTAACGAAAGTCTCTTCGTGTGTGGTTGGATGAAACAATTTAATGGGGTTAAAAGACTGCCAAACATGCGTCAAGTCAAATCTGTTTTCTCATCAAACCTCGATAATTTTGTTCAACTACTTTTCTAGAATTTGTTTATCTGAAAACAAAACTGATAACATTTGGTATGCTAATTTTCATCTCGCAAATAGCTATTTTTTTAGGTTTTGCATATGCAGCAGTAATAGTTTAAATGAAACATTAGCGTTGATTTTTTAAAGTCTGTAATCCGAGCTTAGAAAACTGTAATTTAGTTTACACTACACTAGTTATTATTTTATTTTATACAAAAAATCATAAAATAATTTTTTTCTTTCGAATTCATGGTTTACTTTTTGAATCGTATGAAAATTTAATTCAATTATTCTTGGAAATATTTTACCGATGAAAAGGCGATAAAAAATACGATAACTTTATTTTCATCATCAGTTTAATGATACTTCCATTTCATACAAATTAAGTGGGAGTTATAATACAAACTTAAGATATATACATCAATGTCTATATATGTCTCGTTCGTTAATCCGTAATCGAATCTATCTCTCGTTATATACTGTGCATTGAACTTGGCAAGTCGCTTGAATAAATAATTGCAAATCCTGTCGTTCGCAACCAATTTTATCATCAGAAATTGGACCGCTCACGATGGTGATTCGACAAGAGCAATCGAGAAGTCGAGACACTGGGTTTTCTCTTTTAGAGCAAAACTTTTACAATTCATATTCTTCAACGCTCAACACTACTCAGCTCAACTTTCGAATTTTTTAAATTCGCTTCAGTCTCAGAGCCACTCAATTCCGCCATTATTCGAGAGCGAGAAACAAAACAATTTCACCTCAAGCGTGTTGGCTTTTTTCTACTTTTCTTTTTCTCATAAGCCCAAGCGGAGACTAGTTTACGATTTATCTCACCGTCGAGCCGTTTCTTAAGGGCAAATGTCAAATAATGATATCACTAATTACTGAATTTCTCCGCCTTCTTATTTTCAACCAAAGAAGGCATAAAATAGTACGAGCAAAATGGTCTAATTCGTGGCTTTATAGTTTGTCATTTTCCCTTAAACAAATTGTTATTGCCAAGGCCTGCTCTAAAGAAATACTTTCTTCAATATGAAAAAGGACTCTAAAATAAAACTTCCTTCATAAATGACGATATAATTTCGATACCCAGGATTGGATATTTAACTAATACAATGTATTAACATTGTCCTTTTCTTCAAAGAAGCTAAGAAATCATTTTAGCGAGTATCTGAATATTTTTCTTTGGTATTTAGCAATATAAAAAAAGATTTAATGATTGCCCATCTTGGAAGGAAGTGCGAGTAGAATTGGCACGCTCGCATGAATTTTCTACGGTCATAAAGCATGTCCTTATTGCTTTTTATTTACTTCTATTCTAACTCGACTCGGAAAGCTTAGTAATTTTTCGCAACTCGACGGCAAGAAAAATAAGGAATAAAGATTTGAGTTTGAATGTTTGGACTTCTTCTCACATCTTTTCTGAGTTATTCTCGATAGGCTCTAGCCAAAGCACAAACATACGTATCTTTATGCACAACCCACAATTTTTACTCGTTACCGTAAATGTAAATTGTTGCCTTGCTTAAAATACATATTATACATACTCCTCTCTCTCCCTTATCATATTTGTATTATAAACATTATAACCATCCTCATCGTCGTAATTCTAATCGTTAACTTCGTCGACTTACTCTTTTTTTGCGTGTTTTTTATGCTTTCTCGAAATATGCAAGTTCTCCAATAATAAAAACAAAGCAAGTAAAGGTAGGAACATAGAGGTTGACATAATCTTATCGGGTAACAGTAATAATCATTCATATGGGTGGTCATGTAGAATATACAGGATCCTCTAACACAGTCGACTTTAATTTTCTTCCTACAATTAAAATTGCGCGGCACGAATTCGTAAAACCATGGTGGTAACCTCTAATTTTGATAAGATTACGAACTTTTTTTGAACATCCTACAAAACGTGGATAATTTTGTCGACTATGATTAACGTGCCGCATATAACGTAATTATAAATAGTCAAGCGCATAGGAGAAGAACTTTCCCGAGAGGGCTTACAATTATTCATTTCTGACGTTCCTTCCTTTACTAAATATATAATCCATTCTTTTTTTACTTTAATTAATGAATATAATAATATATAGAGAATAAATTGCAAATACAACTATATATGGATAAACGAGCCTTTGTCAAGGGGAGCAATGCAGTCGTCGTCAATAAAAGAGTCACAGGTATATTTTTACGATATACCTTACTTAACGTTTCGCCATGTTTGCCTTAATCCTGATTTCCTTCCAATTAAATCGCCGCCTTGAGGAATTCGCTTCAAGGCTCTTTTGTCACGCTCACAGTCATCCAAATATTACACGCTCTTATATATTAATAATCGTCGGTACGCGTCTTCACAATGGCCTACGGATTTCGTTATTTCATGTAATATTATTAAATTAGTACAATTCATTCTTTCTCCTTTCGCAAGTGTCATTTGATATGGGTATCTTGATAAAAAAAAACCACGTTACTTTCTCTAAGCTGCCCTTTCTTGATCCCACTTATTTTTGGCAGAATTTCTGCGAATTCACAACGTATAATTTAACGACTGGGAATATTTCCTAACTTAATTTACTAATACACATTTAATATTGTAAAATTCAAATACCTAAATAAATTTTTTCTAAGGTCAATCGAAAATACAAATTTCGAGAAAAAATTTAACTTGAGAGAACAACGCGACAGAGCTAAGTTTTTTGCAATCAGAGCCGGAAATTAAATTATAAATAAGTAAAATATTTAATAACAATTTACTAGGTAAAAAATAGGCAAGCTTCACCAACAAGCTTCAAAATAAAAAAATAGTATAATTTCTAAGAATGACAATATTTGTTTTCCAGCTCTGTTTGCGACGTGGCCGATATAGAGAATTACTATAAATAGTAATTTTATCGTCCAATTTGTATAGAGTAAAACCGAAGAAAAATATACATTGGGAGCTAGAAGAGTGGTGAGAGCTTGTATCACATGAGCGACGAGGGAATCAGGGATTGTCAAATTGGTGTCACGGCACAAAAAATGCAAACTTCGTATATACGCACGTAATGTATTATATAATGTAGCATCACAGTCAAGATTGTAATATTACAACAACGAGCATGCATATTTCGTCTGCCGACTTTTGTTCTTCATTCCGTAAATCACCATTATTTTTTTTACTCATCTTCTGATTCCCTTCTCCTTCTTCAAAAAATTTGGAAGGAAAAAGAAACCCAGAACGCTACGAGGGGACAAAGAATTAAATCAGAATTCACTACTTAAAAAGAATTATTCTTCAAAAACTCTGGATTTCTCGATCTTAGGAATATAAAACTCGTCATGTTTTAGAGAAACCTGTTGTTTGCCTCGGAATTAAAATTATTCAGTTCTGTGTATTATTTACTTTATGAAAAAAGCAAACGATATTACTGCACACCGTCGCGATGTTCCAATCCTAGTCATAGTTTTGACTATTAAATTTCGCGTGTTCAAGATCTAACTACACTTAAACATAACCTCAAATTCGAAGACCATTTCGACGCTAAATTTACATCAGAAGACACATTCGACTATATTCAAAGCAGAAATTTAAGTAAAATAAAAAAAGCAAACAATATTATTGCACTTGGTCGGTTTGTTTCAATCCTGAATTTTGAAGCGCAAAATTTAAAACACTAAACTATATTTTCATACAAGAAATCCAGAGTTTTTTTTAGAAAGACAGGACGTAATTAGCACACGATCGATTAATGAAGTTTTTGCTTTTCGTGCATTTGGCCCTCTCGCAAAAAAACCTCATAGTGGTATATATATATATATGCATATTTTCATCGAATGGATATTGTATTATGCACTTACTATATGTACATGTATGTAGTATGTTCTAGATATAGCAGATATATATATAATAAAATCGCATTGTTAATTTTGTTAAGCTTGGCACTTTGATTCTCTTTAAAAAAAAGATATATTTTTATCTCCCGTAGGTGATTTTAATTGAAAACTGGAAAAGTTTTTTTTAACAAAATCGAAAACCGAGGAGGAGGGAAGATATTATCTGGAAAATATATTTGTGCACAGAAAAAGTGTCTTTTTAAATGAGAAGGTGAAAATAGGTTCCAAATTGTACAATCCAGGAATTCCTGTCAGTTCGACAAAAAAGGGGGAAAAATGAATCATCCTTGACGAAAATGTAAAGTTTGAATTTTTCGGCGAATTTCGATCATAAGAAGATGAAGGCACAAGTGCACTTTGAAACTTCGGTTCACGGCTTTAGATTTCTTCAGAGAAATTGAAGGCTTTAATTTTCACGGCAGATACAACAAGTCCCTGAAATACTATTTTCTTCAGTGTGCGAAGCCAGGAGATCTTGGCACAATAGATTAGTTTCAGTTTAAATAAAATGCTTTGATTCCAAGATGTCGTGCGGTATTTTTATAGCGCATTTTAAGTTGGTATAACGTGGTAACTATAAACTTCGATTTAAAAAGGAGTGTTTATCGATATATTGACATAAATGAACAGGAGACGTATGGCACAGTGAAAAAAAATCAGAACAAGACAAACAGGCGTTGCTGTTTAACATTTTTTATTTGGCTTTTAAAAATAATTCGGCAACAAAAATATATTAAACGATCGCCAGCTTCTTTGTTAATCAAAGCCTTTTATAATTTTTTACAATTTTTCCTAACTAATTATCGCATTACAATAATATTGACATCTAGTAGAGTTAAATATCACTGTGCCATACAAGTTGCGTTAAAAAAACGGCAGTGCGATTAAAAATAGAAGACTCGTCAAATTAGCTATAAACCTGATTATTCGTAGATTTTTACTCGCAGAGCCGATAAGTGTCACTCGACTCTTTTATCTAAGTCGACATAGCATGCTGAGTAAAACTCATCGAAATCATTCATCATTAATCACTTAATTGAGCAGTATCATTCGAGAATAAAACGCAATAGCTAACGTCTAACTCTGAATCGCTGTGCAGCAACAACAATGGGACATAATACTACGATATCTTAATGCAAATAAAAACTAAAGAAAACTTCAACGTAACATTGTACAATACAACGCACAAGAATGTGAATAATTCGGTAATATTATCCATACAATACCCCTTTATTATTGCTCACCCTGATTTCTACCGCTAAACTCGTGCTGATTGCTACCGAGCTAAGTGATTTATTAAACCCGTTAAGTTTTCCATTAATTGTCAAATTTTCTAAGCACTTTTAATTTTTCACTATCGATTTGCCATTTTTTGCATTTGTACCACGAAAAGTATTCTAATTGGATTGAAATAGTAAGGACAGCATGGAACTTGCTATATGTATTCGCTGTGCCCTAACAAAATTTTAGGATCGGATGTAAACAAAAATTTTAACTTGAAAATTAAAAATTTTGCAGATTACAACAGTTTTTTCTGAAAATTAAATATGTTTCTTAATTTGCGAAATATAGACAAGTTTCAAATAGAAAAGTTGCACCTTTTAGAGAGATCTACAAAAACTTCATGTTCCATTCTTCGTTACTTGCACCAAAAAGTTATTCAAAAATGCCCACTTTTGTTTAAATCCCGTATTTTCTAAAATAATCCAGATGATTTTTTCTTTTCGATTTTGATGAAGGGTTTCCTCTTCCATCGAAAATCACAACAAAAAATGTTAAAAAGATGAAAATAAAGGAATTGATAACCATTTTTCTGGAAATGCAGACTTTTGTTTTTTCTTACAAAAATACAACGAAATATGGAAAAATGTCCAAAATAAAAAATATTCCGTTCGAAAAGTTTTATAAAAATTTTCTGTTTCATGTTTCGATATTTTGCACAGTTTTTTTAAGCATTTCCAAAAATATAAAAAATGAAAGAGGAACTTCTTGATGAACTCTTGGAAAGGACTAATTTTCGTATGGGTTCTTTTGTGTAGCTCGTGTATTTTTTGTTTAAGAACAAAAATTTCCACTTTCAGAAAAACGGTCGTCATTTTCTCAATTTAATATTTTTTGTGGGTTTTCGATCTTGAAATGTTTTTTTTTGTTACAAAGAACACACATACCAAGTTTTTTACTTCCTTAACAATTTGTGTCACATTTATATCGCTTCTACTATTTATGCCAAAATTAGAAACAGGTTGGAATTAATAGTTTATGAAACCGAATTAGTTTTATATACATAATTTTATGTAAATATCAAATTTTCTTTTCTCTAACTTCTGAAATCGCAATCGAAGTGAGTCTTTTGATTTATTTTGAGTTTTTTTCTTATTCTTTACTAATCACCTGCGAGATCTAAAATTTTCGCGAATTAGTATTTGGGAAATATTTTTGAGAATATTTCCGTGAATAGGCACTAATATGTACAGATAAAAAATAAGTCTCATTTTTTTTTAACAAAAATCATTACACTCTCATAAATTCTCAAAAGGAAGATTGATCGCAAATATTCTCGAAGCCATTCCCTAAACTCAGACAAGTTTCGCACTTGCGGGTATTTATCCGAAGGGCGATGTTCTGATAGCGAAGTTAATAATAATTACCTTATTAAGAATCATAACATGTATCATATCATATTACAAGAACGAATAAAATTTAGAAGCGAAATATCGCGATCCTGTACATTATTTTCGGGTCGTCTTAAATCAACAAATACCTTGAATAACTATTAAGAAATCTAGCCTGACTTCCTTAATACAAAACCTGTTACGATGAGTGTTCCTATTATTATTATTATTATTATTATTATTAACCATTAATAACGTTGCGTTAAAAGCTAGTGTTAAAATTCATAAAATTTGTTATACTCTACACGATATACAAGAATTTTGGACACAAGAGCATCCTCTCGATCGTTGCCATATGCGATATTCAAGTAACTCTCGAATATATCAGTCGTAGTTACACTCTTCTCTCATTGCATTCAACCTTGAGTACTAGATCTGTCACCTTTCTTTTCCTTCATTTTTTCTTTCCGCGCCTCGCTATCAATTCTGGGCCCGTTTTATATATTTAAGTTGAATATTATCATTATTGTAACTTATACGAGCAACGAATTCTTTCCTAGCGAAACCGAGAAGAGAAACAAAGAAAAAACGTAAAAGCAAGGAAGAGCTCGATATTTTCAAAAATTGATTCTCGCCGAAATAATATCTTTTGTGCTGGACGAGATTTTTTAAACCTACTAAGACTCGGATGGAATTGATATCAGATGATTTGAAAGATGTGATATTCAATCGCAGAGATGTGGACGTGAAAAACGGGAATAAAAATCAAACTTAATTAGGTTCGAACCACTTTTAGAGTCTAAACAACAACTAATTTAAAAACATTGAAGCACTTTAAGAAATTTCGCAGGAATCCACTTTTCTCACATTTAAGTCTCCAGAATGTTTCGCAAATCTAAAATTATTTACAGTTTATTTTAAAAAAAACCTAAAAACATTATTGAGAAAAAACTGCTCTAGGAACCTTGAAGTGACAACTAATAAGATAAATATCTAGACACATTAACATTTTCAATGATATGACGAATCGTACTTTCGAGGTCACTTTATAAGAAACCTAGTTTTCTGCTCGCTAAAATATGTTTATTTTTTGATGTGAGAAATCTCTAAAGCAGCTGAGTCCTGGACCGATTTTGTAGTTAAGCACATTTTAAAACTGGACGACACATTCTGGACGTGCGTGGTGTAAATAACTCACGTAGACTTTACAACTTTTTAATCTTTTTCTCTTCATTACGATTGGACAGTCTTGGACGCGACGAAGCTTTCCTTTGAGGATGGAGTGTTCCAACGAGAATCGTCAGCCTTTCTGATTGTCATCAGACTTCGCTAATTGCACGTGAACGGACTGATATCGTCGAAGGATCGGCATGACATCAAAATCATGAAGAAATCGCGATTTTCCCTATTTTTACCGAGGATTATTTCCTTTTTATCGAGGATTGTTTCCTTTTTACTAGATTGATCGGAATTTGCCGTAACTCTCGTTGGCAAAATAACGTGAGCATTTTTCAGTCAACTCTGGGAGAGCCCCGTCTTCGGCCAAATTTCAGGAATAATTTTAATCACGAGATTATCCTTTAAAGATGCCAAAGAAATGCGAGTTCTGCATGAACATCGAGACTGTGGTACTGACAACTGAGAAGAAGCGATGGATGAGAGGCGACTTTTTCAGTTTTTGTCAGTAGAGCTGATTCTCCTTCCCTTGAGGAATCGTGTTATTTACAATACAATGTATATCGTATTCCTCGACCAGAGTCTTTAAGTAATTCAATTTCCCTCCTAAATAATCCTTCCGCGCACACCGCTGCTTGTAGACTAAGTCGTGATTCATTGTCTTGTAATCTTGCACAATTTGGTTCTTTATCCTCTGAAATAAAAAGAAAAAGATTTACATTATATTTTTACTTATATCAACTACACTCGTATATTCAATCGAGATGGGTTCGCAAAACATGGAAAACCTTTACTTTCATTCAGATCAAAATTTGTATTACATACAAAATAGTTATTTAAAATATAATTACATCAAGTTGTTGATGATTTCCCTGAGCTTTAATTTCGTCGTATTTTCGCTTCCACTCAACATATCGAACTTGAACCGGAGTAACCAAGTCAAACAATTGTTTATATTCCGGATAAAGGGAGTTGAATTCTTCTTTGTATCGTCTCTTCTGCTCCAAACTGCTTACCTTCGTGTAACAGCTGAAATGCACAAATAAAATGAGAAACTGCCTTATTACCTGCTTTAATTTTCGAACGACAGGACGCAGGTTTTCTACAGTGTTCTTCCTAGGGCTCTTACATTTTTATCAATCAGAAGGCCACAAGCAATATAAACATTGTAGAAAACTTGCGCTCTGCGTGTCAAAGGAAAGGGCACCAGCTGCCCCAAGTCAGCGGAATATTAAAAATCGGAATAATATGGAGGAAACTCACGTGAGGTAGTCAGGATATGCTTCATGGTGATTGGCAGCCTGAGCCGTTTGGGTAGAAGCGTTGTTGGTAACATTGCTGGAAGAATTAGGGCTCGTCGTAGGGTCAAAGGCGATTCCAGCAGGTCCGGAATTTTCGAGCCGGGCGTTGGTACTGTTTCCGTGGTTTCGCCGCTCGTCAGTACCAAGTTGGTGTTGTTGCGCGACGTAGTTCTGCTCATCTTCGCTATCACTGGCTGATAGACACAAACTTGCAGCAGGGTAGCTGCTACCACGAAGCACTTCATTATTAGTTGTTCTTTCAGCAGAGTTGAGGCGACCCTGCTGCCTCTGGTTCCAGTTGCTGTTCTGCCCGGCAAACACACTGCTTCCACTATTGCAAGTGCCACTATTACTACCGCTGATTACCTCCATACTATTAACACTACCTGAGACTCTCTCAGCACTACTAACTCGACTCTCGGCACTACTGATACGACTATCAGCACTATTGAAGCGACTATCTCCACTATTGACACGACTATCACCACTATAGACACGACTATCGCCACTATTAACACTACCACCTGCCGTCCTTCGGTTTTCTCCGTGGTTCACAAAAAGAGGTTCCGGTTTCCGATAATGAGATATCCGAGGTTTCTTGGTAGGTAAGCCGTCGTTACCCTCATAGTATCCTGGTCTCTTGGATTTCAGAAGTGCCAGTGGTGGCGCTGTTATCGCCGGGGGTGATCCTGGATGAACGGAATTTGGAGACTGTCCACTCCCTATGCAAAAATTTGTTTTATTAAGAGAGAATCAGGCTACAATTACTACTAGTGAAAGAGGTGAAACATTTCATTGGATCTTTGTGAAAATAAACAAAAGTGTCCGTATGTTGGAAGCTTTTCTTACAAATCCACCCAGGTATTAAAAAAATCCAGGTTTCTGAATATCAAACATTTTCGAGATACATTTGTAAAATTAAAATTCTTTAAATCTTAAGAGCCGTAATGCAAGTTTGTGTAATGAACACGGCAATATTAGGGTTATTTTTTAATGTGGCATATGGACTATTATTATTTATGAAGTCTGGCTGCTGTGCTAAAAAATTAAAAGAGAAGGAACCTGAATTATTATAGTATATTTTTAACACTAAAACTGACCACTGGATCCATCACTGGAACCGGGAGGCGTGAGGTTCTGAGGTTTCCTTCTTTTGAGAAGGGACTTTTCCTCCTCGGTGTAGTGAATCCAGTTGTCCCGAACATCATTCCACACGGCTCTTTTCAGGTGATAGGCATTATCCCTGTTAAAGGCGATTTCCGTCAAATGCTCGAATAATTTACTACGATCCTTCTCTTTACAACCCTCTGAAAAAGCAAATAAAAATTTGTTTAATTAACTTCAACCGATAGCCATATTTCCTAATGAAAGGAGATCTATGATTAGTAAGGACCTATGTTTCAATTAAAAATTAATTCTTACCCCTGTTTATACGTTCATAGATTTCAGGTTTCTTGTATGGCCTTAACGCAAGGAGATGGATAAGCCTCTCTCTGTAAAAAAATATAATTTACAATTTAGAACAGTATTCCAGGCATAGTTTAAAAGAAAGTTAGTTCTTCTGCCGATTTTTATCAGAATAAAGACTGCCACACTAGAAATATAGACATTAGTAACACATACATTGGAAAGAGATTCATTAGAGGCTCGATTTAAAAATATGTGCATTAGAAACATGAACATTAAAATCGCAGACGTTAGAACCAAGACGAGTTCTTTCGTATTTGTATGCCTTCACTGATACTGGATGGTTATGTAAAAGTCTACAGTGGTAATCGCACGTCAATCTTTCTTGAGGTATTTAACATTTTTTACAAGCTTTCTTGAAGAGCGATTACCAAATTTGGAATTGTGGATAAAATTAGGCTAATTAAATAATATCGACTAATCGTTAAAATGTAAGATACAATTCCCGGTCATTTCACAGTCTGCAAACATTTGTTAAAAGTTAAGTAATCCAAAATTAACAGATTCAATTATAACGGCTTCTACATCAGGCACAGTCTAAAAATTAAACATTCAAAATTGTAAAATATAAAAAAAGAAGCCAAATAATCTTAAATAACTTTAAAATGTAAACCTCAAAAATACAAAATGAATCATACAACACGTACATATACATGAGCGCGCACGCGAAACGATTTCAGTCTGTCAGTGCCGTCTAATTATGAATCTAAGAATTTGGAATTATTTAGGAATTTAAAATAATTAATAAAAGTTCAATCCGAACCTTAGAATGATTAAACTACGTGTACATTTAAAAACCTTACGATTTGAAACAGAACAATTTAGAGCCATTGCCATTTTCAACGTTTCAATTTAAAAATCGTTCAATTTTGAATAAATTTATAATAGTTGATTTTTTAAATGTTTTACTAATAAATATTTACACTTAACCGACTTGACAACTTTTGCTATCAAAATGGTGACTATCAATCACTTTTCAGATTTAATTGTGCAAGCCTTCAACATTATTTCGAACTTCTTTCACTTGAAAATTTTACAAATTGAACTTTTCAAACTCAAAAAAAACTCAAGCCAAACTCATTGAAACTTGCACTTTTATGTGATATCAAGTTTGAAGATATTTAAAGCGACTTTCTACTAAATCTAAAAAAACTCCAGTCAAGTAATAAATTTAATGCAATTTCCCGGCGTTTACCAGTCTCAACAAATTTCCGGCGATTTGGCCGGTCCCGCAGACACCCAGATAGTTATTTATTGATTAATAGAAGCACCAAATATTGTTGATTGGCTGATAAAGGTTCTTTGATATTGACCAAGAATAAGTAAGTTAACGAAAGACAAAATTAAATTTTACCTGATTGGCGTACGCGTAATGTCTGGTAGTTGCTTTTCGGGCTTGCTTCGTACCGGAGGAGGAATACGTGAGATTGGCTTAGAAGAAGCTGATGAGGAGGAGAATCTGGACGAACCGGCACCGGAAGTTGAAATGCTTGGCGATTCCCGCTGTCTAACATTCGCAGGTAGAGGTGGTGGTGGTATCGTCCTTCCATTTCCTTGCACCTTAATTTTTCGCCCGATATTCGGCCCGTTAGCTTTAATCATCCTCGTACTAAAAAAAAAAAATGAAAGTCAAATTCAATTTTTTTAAACTTTAAATTAAGAATAACTTTTTTATATGGCATTGACTTAGGACAAGCTCATAGAGTTTTCACGTTATCTTACATAATTCTAAAGACTTAACACGTGTTATTATTTTTCTATTGAACATGGCAAAGTACGTGTAATTGCAGAATGCCAGAATAATTATCAGATCATAGTTTGTACATACGATAGTGAAAGAAAATAAAAGAAAATTGGCAAAACTTTAGTTTCAAGAAAAAATCTTGTTGTTCATAAGAAAATTTCTTATTAATAACAAGTCTAGTAAATTTTTAGTTGTGAATTTAAATTTAGACCTTTCACTATTGTTTAGTTTTTCATCATTGCATTTTTAGAATAAATTAAAAGAGTATTTCATGATTTTAATTAATTGTCACATTATTTGAAAGGTTGTAATTCAAATTTGTACAAAGGATATGTAATTGAACAATAACTTACCATTTATTCTTATTATTTTCTTCGGCGACAGCCATACGATGCCTGGTAGTTTCGTAGACATCGTCATTGGCATGTATTCGCATTTTACTCGGTATAGCTCCCAGACTCTCCAGACTACTAAAATAATTGTTAAAAAATAATTCGTTACATAAAATTAACATTGATCAAACTAAAAACTTAATTTTTGAGAATATGTAATAGGAAAGCTTGTAACACAAATTTCGCGTCAAAGCGAATTTAATGTTAAAGATAACGTCTAAAATACGGTAAGTGGTATTAAACTACTTTTATATACTCGTATTTATTTATAATTAGCATAAATAATTTTACATTATATTACTGTTAAAAATACTTACCCTGGCCCAGTTTGCTGTATACATTCAAAGCCGCCCTGAGGACCCTCAATGTCTTGATTACCGGAAAGGCTGAAGGTAAAATTCGCGGTTCCATGGCTGGATTGTGAGGATGGAAAGGAGAGTCGCTGAAATCAAACGAAGCCAAAAGAAATTTAATACAAAGTTGCAATTTAACTTCTCTCTAGTAGTTTACTTTCAGCAATACAGATCAATAAAAAACAAGAAATTTATGGGACTGCATGGAATTAAATATTAGTTTTTAATATCTTCACAACAAAAATTTCTCACAATAAGTGTCTTTAGAAATCAGTTTTTATTTTTCGAGATCTATTTAATAAAAAATCAAAATTGATATAAAAAATATCGATTTTATTATTTCAATAAATAGTTTAAATTTAAAAATACAAACTAATTTCCCAATACACGTATGGTGAAAAATTATTTTTTACGAATATATTAATAAAATACTGTCTAGTCCCATGCATTCGATGCTTTTGTTTTCCCCCCAACTATCCTATGTCATATTGGTTTGACGTCACAAGTGAAAAGGCCTAATAATCTATTAGTTAAGCATTTTCAGTTTCAATATGGTCGACTGATCAGCTTGATAGCTGGACGGACAACGATCTGCAACAATAATACCGTAATACTTAGTGTATGGGGCACTATTTTATTATTTTTTAAATCTCCATAAAAAATAATTTTTCTTAAGAGTATAATAATTCGAAACGAACTGTCTCGTCGTCCGGAAATTCGCGATGAATAGGCAAATGCTTTTCATACGCTTGTCTCTAGTCATCCCGATTTTTCGAGACGAGTAGACGCAGCCATTTGGAAATTAGTTTTGTTATTAACGCACCATCTAATGATACTAATGAAATAATAAAATCGATCATTTTTTAAATAAATATTATCATTTGATTAGGTGGTGCCACGGTGGTTCATGAAAAAGAAAAACTAATTTCCAAATACGCCCCCGGTCAACGAGTGTTGCCCACCCTGAGCGAAATTGGTCGAAATGAAGTTTTATACCACTGTAAAAAATTCATGTATTTAAAAAAATTCAACGTGGTTTTAAAGTTTGAGTCAATACCTTTAAAATGCTAGTTACAAATCTGTTAACAATATTCTTTTATGTATAAACGTTAAATATTAAATGTTTCTTTTATGTATAATTGCATAAATTCTGAGATATTCAGTGTTGAAAAAAGTTGTTTTTTCTTATTAAAAAAAATGTGATAACTTTAAAATAGTTTAATAAAAAAATTTCATATTGGGCTCATTTTAAATAAAATATAAATACGCATCTATTTCATTTTGATTTTTTCTATCTACAAGTTCCTTCCAAAATTACACACTGTTTTTGGGGAGCACAAAAAAATTGGAAAAATTATTGCTTTTTACTACAAGAAACTCAATTTGAAAGGCATTGTCTCAAACTTTAAAACCACATTAGATTTCTTAAATACATGAATTTTTCACGAGATATAAAACTTCATTTCGACTACTTTCGCGCAGGCTGGTCAATATACTCGTTGGCCGGGAGTGTCTATTTATTGTGAGAAATTGTTTTGTGCTAACAAGCGAAGGTTTTCGGGTCTTCATTTTTCCACCCCAACTATGCAAATTTTTGAATTTTAACCATTTTTATGTGGTTTTTCACATGCAGTTAAAGCAGTTTTTTTTACCGTTCGTTTCTGCTCGCTGCAAAATCTTATCTAGTATTGCACTGATAGGTTATTATTTATGTGTTTGATTATTCTCTATACGATTCTGACGATACTCTTTTATTGTAACATCATTCAAGGGTTTCGTTAGAAATATCGATGAAATAAGATTAATCGATTATCGTAGAATTTACAACATGCTCAATTAGGACGTTAAATGCTTCTTGAAGATGATGTTGTAATAAAAAAGTAACGTAAGAATCGTGTAAAGAATTCTCAAAAACATAAAGAATAACCCACCAGTACAATACTAGATAAGATTTTTGCAACGACGTGGAAAAATATCGAAAAGGTAGGGGCTGGGAAGGGTTGAATTTTGTTGTGGGTACCTCAAGGAATCTTTTTTGAGCGGTTATAAACCTCCAGGCGCTAATCATCTGAAGACCTTCCCTTTAAGATATTAATAAAATAAAAGTTAAATTCAGCTATCGGACGCCTTGTGAAAGGGACATTAAAATTTTGACGTGGTTATGTGGCGAAATTTGAAATTTAAGACTTGAATTCCTTTACACATTTGAATTGAATATTGAAAATTGGAATTTCAAAAAGATTTGATAGAATGGTACGAATTATTCAGTATTTCTTCTAGAAAAGACGAGTGCCGAGGGGAAGAGGTTCAGCGACAATAGTACTTCAGCAAGCCTGCAGACTCGTAAGAAGCATATAGGGTCCTCGCGGCATTTAAAGATAATCCACAGGGCTAAAAATGGTAATATAAAGTGGTATAAAGCGCGTGCGCCAAGTCAAAGGTTTGCAGGGAAAATCTCAACAATAATGTGTGATGTGGTCACGCTTCAGCTAGACGCTTAATTATCACCATTCTTGATACATACGCGTCGATTAAAGGATGATTAACTGGGAAGGTAGACTGAAAGTTGAACACAGTTACAAAGAGTAATTAAAAAATATCTGTGCCTTTAAATTTAAAGGTTATGTTTGAGTGTCACCTTAGCTTTGTCGCGCGAAATTCAAATTGCAAGGTCTTCTCAATTAGAAAGGAAAGTAGATAGTCGATATCAAATATCAGAACAATGGTCGATTTGAATCTATTCAGTCAGAAATTAGAAGCAGAAACAGTGAGATTTTTCATTAAATAATAAGGAGGTAAAATACATGATTTTAAAATAAATCAATAGAGCAAGCAAGATAACTTATTATATTAAAATCCTATAAATACGGACTGGCTAAATTAAAGCAGACTCAATTATGGGATCAGAAGACCTTCGATCCGCGACGAAGGATAATAATGTACAATCGAGAAATCGGAGGGAATAGAAAGTAACTTCGATAGTCGAAAACTCAATGGAGCTTTCGTATGATCAATCACGTGATCTCAGAAGAATGCATATATGTGTATGTGTGTGTGTGTATAGTTGGCAAGTCGAGCTCGCGTGTATTCCTGCTTTCGCAACATCGAGTACATCGAGCGAGCCCGCCATTAAAATCCTTCCTTTTTCGTTCAAAGAGAGCCGGTTTTGCAATATGTGAGCGGGCTGGCTTTGGCATGTCATTTGAAGATCTGTTTCCCTAATTTTTTTTAGCATCTAACTACGTTCGTGAATTTTGTTTTTTTAACAGACATTAATTAAAGGTACGTTGACTCCACGAGCAGCGAGAATGCCTAGAGCGTTGATTGAATAAAAAATTGTAATAGACTGAGTTTTACAAATTTAGAGTTGCTTAAAAATATATAAGGTACAAAATAAGTTATTAATATGCTTTTGTAACCATTTTTTTAAAAGAAGTCAAGTCGCGGATTTGTTTAACATGAAAATTATATTAAGCCCGGTTTATTAAAATTTCACAGTTAGGGACAACCAAAAGTATTTAAATTCCTGGGTCATTTTACATGGTTCATTTATATATCGGTTAGTCGAATCTTCCGTATACGTGCGGACTTGAGAAAAATGGACAGAGGGACAGAAGCAACCATTTTTTAAAGACGAAAACCATTAATTAGTTTCTACCATTTTTAGCTCACTCTTTTCCAATCTCGTCAATCTAAATGCCGAGAGGAAACAAATATTTTGTAACAGTGGCTTCAGAAGATAACATTTAGAAGATATTTATTTTCCGATGCAGGATTTCCATCATCTTCAGTCTTCAATTACAAAAAAAATGTTTAAATTTTGCGCCAGAGAGATTATGATTTGGAGATAAGGTCCCTCAGGTATAAACGAAGTGAAGTTAGCTGGTAGCTGAAGGGTAAATACCTAATGATGTTATTAGTTTCGGGGGCTTCCATAAACAGTGAGGCCAATTTTGGCCACTTTTTGACCCATCCCTCTCCCCATGTAGTGTATCGTAGAATTTTCGTCGACCCCCCCCCCCTCATAGAGCGCTACGTGGTTTATGGAAGCCCCCTAATTGACAATTCATGAGTTTTGTTGAATATTGTATGTGTTTTTTGTAATGTAGATTATCGTGGTCTATGGTGGACCCACAACCCCTCCCCACGCAAAGAAACCACGTAGTTTATGGAAGCCCTTTTATGAGTTTTGGGGCGAATTTCAAATTACAATATAAGGTTGGGAAATTAAATAGGCCCAAAAATAAAACTGGTCGGGAGAGCTTCACAGCTACAATATTACATTTATGGGAACCGTTTGTAACGGACTCGATGCTGTTCAACTGATCTTTGATTGAACATTGCGTTGGTGGCGAACTCGGGGGCAGCTTTCACTGTTCGACCGCTGTCAACCCGTATGACAGTATGGCAAACAGAACTCAAATAACCCAGCGAACCACGTTGGGATTTATATTCTATCAAGAAACAACCTTTCGAAATGAGTGTACTTACATCCTACCACTCGACAAAACCACAATGCTTGATGTCACTAAAGTTGGCAACATTTATAAACGAAGTTACAAAATTTCCGTTTCTTTTACTAATTATTTGCACCTGGTGCCACGTAAAATAAAAATTAATTTCATTCTAAAAATCCATAACATCCGACTATGTATTACCCACCCACGAACTTTGATGATTAATACGGAAAATTAAAAACAACAAATTTATGTTCGTTTATAAACGTTGCAAACTTCAGTTACATAATGCTTGCAATATGCCCTGCTGAAAACCGCAATACACTCATTCCCTCGTGGGGCTTTAATTTCACTTTGGGTCTTTTCAAATCATTTTATCACCACAAATCATATTACGGATAAAACCAATTCATCTCTGATGAAACTACATTGTGCACAATGTCATCGAGGTTGGTTCGTACCCGCAAGCGTACTTATATCTTTATTTATACTTGCATGACAGAAATTGTCTCAAGTTTCTGTAAGATGAGCATGAACAAAGGTCGACCTTTCAAATCTAAAAAAAAACTTGCTTAAAACCCCAAATGCTGCAAAAGAAAAAAAAAGAGATTGTATTTTTATTACCATAAAGTGGTTATGTCCAAGATTAACTTTACATTTCTAGCGCGATATTGAAATTTTTCGATTTTAAAGTTAGTATCACTATCTTTAGATAATAAATCTGAATTAACATAATATTTAAGCCTCTACTTTGATATAAAAATTGCGAACAAGCGAGCGTAACTAAGTTATTGAAAAATGGAACGGCTGTTGGGGATCTGACCTATCAGTGCTCAACGCTAATACACTAGAACCTCTCAAGATCGGGTATCGTTACTTCGGACTCGGCATGCACACACTCACACTTGAGAAATCAACGCCTCTGTGGGTCGATACATTTTCAGCGCCGTACTGCTTTTCGGTACTGCATCAAATCGTCTTTTCCTTCGGTGCAGGCGCCCGAAATATGTAGGTATGGCGCCGCCTCGTATACCTGCTTTCTACCTGCGTCGAGGGTTCCTAAGTACGTACCGAGCCCCGAGCTTTACGATCTTAAGAGTCCCTACTGTATATGTACAGCGCTCGCTTAGAAGTCCTTTGAGAGCGGCTTACATCGGTTGGTGGTAGAGTTTAGTTTTCCGGAACTGATGTTTGAAATGCATTTTGATTTCAGGAAATAGAAATCAATACTATAAAGATAAATGTCCAACTAGCCACCTGTGCTCAAATTACAGGATTAATGTATGGGCTTCGGACACATTTGACTGTTGCAATGAATTCTCCTGGATTATGAAAGAGCCAACCTTTTCCAGTATGGCTTTCAATCCAAGTTTCTAATTTTTTATTCGTCAATTAACACGGGCTTCGTACCAGTCTAACACGCATTTTCAACGGTATTGGTGTACGAGCGTTAAGGTTGATTCCTCTCACTTGTACGTCGAAAAATAATAATATTCAGTATCGCGCCTTCGTGAAATTCAAGTTACGTATAACCAACTCAATTTGACAACGCCTCCAAAAAGAATAGACACTTGATCGTGTTTTAAGAGTTACTTCACAGCGCTTTCCAACATACGTCTAATAGATTCTTATTTCAATTAACATATTCTATGTATGAAAGTAAACGCGATAATAACCCAATTGTAATTTTGAATTTCGCGCCAAAATCTTCATTCTACACTTAAAGATATAACTTCTAATATTGAGATAACAGTTGTGCGAAATTTTTTATTTGAATATTTTAGTTATTTACCAACTACGAGACATTGATTAAATAAAAAATTTGTTTTCTCCGTAAATAATTAGTTTATCACTTTATCACTTGTTTACAATAACCATAGGCAAAGCGAATCAGTATTCTCAACCTGGGAAGGACCTAGACCTAGTAACAGTGAAGAATTGCCTAATACCTACAGTAAGCAACGTTCGGAATTAGGTTAGAGAGTGACGAATCTAACCTTCGACTCGAATTGTCATACGATACTAGTTTTTACTCGTTTTGTTTTAATTCTTCGAAATATTGGTATTTTAATACTCAAGTAAACATCGGCAAATATTAAGTCGATTTACTTATAATTAAATAAAATATTTTATTACTCCGGGTTCCATTTCACTAGTTAACAGGATTATTACCTAATCAATGTATGCTTTCCTTTTCCAGAGTTGAAAGGTGCCGTTCTAAAAATGCACAGTAGAATTTTGAAAATTTATCAGGGGACAAAAGCAGTTTCTACAAATCCAACTGCAAATTTAAAACCAAGAACTCGAGATAAGTAAGTGCTGAATTGAGACGTGAAAAGTTTGAATTAAAAATTTCATTAGGTTCCGAAAAAACAGAGGGACATTTTTTGTTTTGCTTGAAACGCAGGTTTTCGTAACTATGGACGGTAATTATACACTCCAATTGCTAATTGAAGAAAAAATTTACTTTTAGCTATTGAGTGGCTTAATCGATAGAACAAAATTTTCAGTGTCATTAAGTTCCGAGAAAATGGAGGGGCAATTTCGAAAATTGCGTTTATGATTTGAGTAATGAATAAATATAGATTAGCATAATGCAGTCTGGTCCGTTGGAGTTTGTATAACTCAAGGGGAAAAATGCTTTTTTTCATGTTTTCACTATGATCATCATTAAACGCAGATAGCGCCGCCATATGCTTTGAGGACAGCTGTATATTGGAATAAAAAATATCACGGTATATTGTATAACTTTAAAACTAAGAAGGAATAAAAAACTCTATGAATAAAACACAGTGAAATTCTTTGACTGTGCTGGTTTTGGGGCTGGCGGTAAGTGGGTACAAACCCGAAAAAGTTCTGTTCCGGATGTAAACGGATATTCACATGACAAAATAGAGAACAATAGCAATGACACTCAGTGATATCTGCACATGCATGTCCGCAGCGAGCCTGCTCATCCTCGTCCAACTCGAGTCAGCAGACTCCCTGCGGTGTGATGAACGACACGGACCGAAAAAAGCCGGACATTGTTGAGATTTCGGCCGCTTAGAAAAACTGCATGAAAATCAGTTAATATTTGCAGCCATAATGTGAATCTTTACATTCTGTGAATTTACACCACAGTTTTATCTCAAATTCAGACTAAAGACGGTATTTTTTAGAATTTTTCCAAATACAAAATCCTTAATCTGTAAGTAGAGTGTTTCCAAGTATTTTGTACATAGGTCTGACTTATATCAATAACCTATAGCTTATTATTATGAATTATTCTCTGCAGAAAAGTTAGTACTTTGTAAGCAAAAATTTAATTTTCTTAACAATTTTTTCTCCGTGAATCGTAAAAAATAATATTTTTTGCCATTGAATGAAACAATCTATGAATGGCAAAAGTCCTTTTTTAGTTTAAGATGTTTAGCAGTCGAGTATTCGGTTCTGAATTTTTAGGCCGACCGGTTGAATCTTATTTACTCATCTCTTGCATACGTCATCTATATACTCACATCTTGAAGCAATCAGAGCCGATTTTTCAATAAAATCATGAAATTATGCATTACAATCTAGATGATACGCGCTGAAAATACATATACAGCTAACACTGCGCGTTACTATTACTGTTCTTCCCTTTTTGATTATTAAGATGAGGTATGCACAAAATTAGACAAAAATATTAAATCATCCGGCCTCGAAATTCAGACGTGATTGCCAATCTGATATCCATAATGACGATAAAATGACCCTTTCATTGTCATGCGAGATAACGGTGTGTTACAAAATCTGTCATTTATAAATCGTGGAATTATTTATTTTTCATGATCATGTGTCTTTGGACACAGGTTGTAAATATTTAAGCAATCATTTCTTTTAACATTTGTCTCTTCCAGAAACCATCATAAGTTGTTAAAAACAGACAGTCGAATTTTCACAGGTCTACATCTAGACCAGTGGTCAGCAAACTTTTTGCTGAGTTTTCAGGTATGGTCAGGCCCGTCCCGACTTAATTTTTTGGAACGAAGTTCCCTATGCCGGGTTGCTGGTGCTGGGCGCTGGGGGCTAGCCAGTGAAAATGAAACGTC